>JAKJXP020000101.1:0-72733 GCA_022225965.2 Diatrype stigma | reverse complement strand
GTGCCCCCCCCCCCCCCCCCCCCCCCCCCCCCCCCCCCCCGAATATTCCTCCTCGCCACGTTATGTGTCGAAGGAACGTGTAGTTGAAGCTGGAAGACACCCACCTTGAAGACCTCGAAACGCCTGCTGCCTACAACACCGCAACATGTATCTGCCTGCCTGCCTGCCTGGAGATAGAACTCGAACACTCGGAAAACGGACTCACGGGATGGATACTTCACGGCTTGGCGGTATAGCTATGATGGTGGTACAGTTAGAGCAAAATATTCCTTGACTTAGAAGAAGCTTGGGCCGAATTGCTACAATATCCTCGAGTATGACTGCCGAACTAAGTTCTGACCGGACATCACTGCTGACTTACGCCTGCTCTACTCTATAGGACTGCCATCAGGTACCTGTCATGCGGGAAAAGATAGCCGTGCCTAACAATGATATAGAGGCTCCCCAGCCAGCACGGAGCCGTCGACAAGTCGGTCTGGTCACAGGCATCACCAGCCACCATTCATGCCGTTCCCCTCATGTCTCACGAACAATCCAGACATACCTGAGCATAGCCTTGGTCAAGGATATGGTTACGTCTTCTTGCCTGGCATAACTTACACTCACTCACATCTGCGTAGTATGCCTTCTGCCCTTGAAGCCCGACGGGAATGACAGATCTGGCTGACCGGTGGCGATTCCTTGTTTTTCTCTGATTAGGGACGGCAGAATATCAGATATCATTCAGCAGCAGCAGCGCCCGAGTGCTATGCTCTGCTCTCTCTGCCCAGGCCGAGAGGACAATGCCGAGACGAGACGAGACACCTGGCAACTGGCACACACATGCGGATGACGTGGACCATCGGTAGTGTTCGGGCAAAGCAAAGATTGCAACGATGCTTTTTTCCTACCCCCCCCCCCCCCCCCGCTTCATGCCTGCTTGGTTGTTTATTTTTCTCGCTGGTCATTTTACCCGTCCCATCTCGTGGCCCATGGGGGTGACCGTGCAAAGCTTGTTCGTTCCCCGCATAGGGTCCCCCGGATGAGACAAGAAGCGCACTGCAGGGATGGCGTGCATATGTTGTGTCAGATGGTCTCAGCCTTGCGAGACATCGGACTTTTTCTTTTTTTTTTCGTACCCCCCCCCCCTCCCCTCCTTTCCATTTTGCCCCTCTCCCATCCGGGCCATCCCATCCATATCTGGGGATGCGGGACAGGGATCTTTAACAAAGACGGCAGGCAGAACAGGACAGAACAGGCTTATCTTCGTCCCAACCCGCAACGCCTCTGCCTCGGGATGGAGAGAGGCGAAGCTGCACGACATCCCATCTATCATGTCAGACTTCTGTCTGGCACATCTCTCTAGCGGGCGGGCGGACAAATCTAGCAGCGGGCAGAATCTAGGTACTTCACGGCGGGCAACCACGTGGGAGCGGACCGTGCCCGATGGCCCAAACCGTGGTGCAGCAGCATTGCATTTGTCGGTTCAGTTCAGTCCAGTCAATATGCACGGCGCCATCACGGCTATCTGGGCACTACTTAATGTGGGCCTCCTTCTTTTTTCTTTCCGTGTCTTTTTTTTTTTTTTTGCCTCTGCATGCAAGTACCTAGTAAGCATCTGAAACGGCACCGGTGAGCTGTCAAGCGAGCGAGCGAGCGGTCAAGCGATAGGCGCACTCTTGGCTTTTGCACCTTGATCTGACTTTGGACTTGGGGATATCTCTTGCCTGCAGTTGTACCCGATCTACATGTTCCCTTCTCTTGCCTTGAGAAGGGCGAATGGGGGGGATGGGGGCGGAGAGGGGGGGGGCTTCGCTGGAGAAGAAGGAGTCTCTGCATTGGGCTCGTTCCCCCCCATGATCTGATAGTCCCGCTGTTCATTGGGCCTATCTGCTCCACGGGTACCGTCGTATGACACGTTGCGAAAAAGCTTAGGATGATGGCGTGGCATAGGAGCCATACAGCAAAGACGGGGGAAGAAAAAGACCCTTTCGAAAAGAAGGAAAATACACCTTTACGCTCTACCTCAAACCTACCTTCGGGGCGGGGGAGGGGGGCAGGAGGGCGCTTGTCGTTGAATAGAGGCAGACGACGGGTTGGGATTCCGCGATTCGACTCGGCGCAAGCTGGCAGGATGACAGGACAAGGGGGATGCAAGTAGAGTTACATTCGGCACCCATCTGATGTCGAATCTAATTGCTGAAGATCGACCCCACATCTACACCGGTCCCGCTCTCCCGCCGGGGTCTGGATCTTATCGCTCGATATCGCCGTGCTAGACTGGAGGGAGAAGGACGGATTGGGGTTGCCAAGACACGGCCTGCTGACGGTATTTGGAAACGGAGCGGCGCCATTGCGACGCTTTCCATGGACGTTGCGATGCCATAGGGCATCCCGCGTACGGGATGATGGGATGGTCCTTTTTTCTCCTTGGTCCTAGTCCTTCCTGGCCCCGGTCCTGCCCCTGGCCCTGGAGGTTCTGGTTCTGGTTTTAGTTATGGTTGACTATCTATCGATCGGTTAGAGCAGTCTTGTTTGTCTCGTGGGCACCACTACTACTATCGCTCCCGCCCACATAGCGAGCGAGGGTTACGAGGGACGAGGGGGGGACGGTCGAGGCGGGAAAAAAGGGGCTAGAGATCGCGAAATAAAGGGCCACCTAGCGGCGGAAGAGTCCTAGATGCGGTAGCTTGCCATCCGATCCTCGAATCCAGCTTTGGAGACGGACTTCTTAGGAGTCGGTAGCGAGAGAAGCAAGCTGTCAAACTAAAGAACATCCCCATGGAACAAACAGGGTTTGGTTCTATAAAAAGAAAGAAACACCAGAAAAACGACCGAAAAAGAGAGACGAAAAAGGAGGCGGCCGTTGAAGTGAAAGTTCAGACGAATGTTCTCTCTACGTTCGCTCGTTCGTTCGTTCGCTTGCTCCCCTCGCTTGGTTGCTTGCTTCGTCCGATGCAAACCTCGATGCAGTGCAAGACAGGACATGACATGACATGATAAGGCAGGGTAGGACAGGATAAGACGGGCCACGCCACGCCAGGTGTGTTAATAGTTACATTGGTCAGCAATCGAATTGCCATTGGGCCGTTGAACCGTTGGACCGTTGGACATTTGTTCTTTTTTGATTACTTGTAACTACCTACATGATGCGATCTTGCGCTCAAGGATCTGATAACAATCTTACCTACCTGTAACTATCACTAACAACAGCAACGGCACCCGCATCGTGTATAGCTACAAGGTCTGTAAACCTTTGGTCCGAACAGGCCTGTAGCCCAACCTCCAGTCTCGAGCAACTAAATACTACGTATTGTATTGTACATACTATTGTATTGCACATACACACATACACTAACCACATACATAACCTGCTAGGCATATGTAGCACTGCGGCGTGAGTCGCCCATCAGCCTAATAATAAGTTGACATGGACATTTCCGGACCTTAAATTCTCACGAGCCTTAATACTGTTTAACCATTTCGGGCTAAAAGATCCATATGCCAGCCGATGCTCATACAGCACGAATGGGTGCGTGCGAAGGTGAGAGTGTACTTCGTAGGTACTAATACTAGGACTACATAGTAGACGGATATCCGCGCCAGGAGGCCTGGAGCCGAGATGAGAGAGATATACTCATCGCAGGGCATGGAATCCTTCCTATCCTTCCTGGACTCTGCTGCTCTATAGCTTTATATATACGTGTATGTAGCTGTCATTCCTCATTCCTCATTCCTTCCCAATCTCTATTCCTTACCTAACGGCCTGCTCCATATGTAAACTTATGTAGTAAGTTTCATTTAAGGCTAAAGGGGTTGCTCATTAACGCTCGTTTTATAGGCAGGTATTGTGCGTATACCTCGCCAGTAGACCAGCAACTAAAGCCAGTAGGCCAGGAGACCAGGACACCAGGAGGCCTGTCGGCCTGTCGACCTGGCTGGCTGGAATTGACGAGCGGCTACCCGATTTTCGCCGTCGGCTGCAGAAAACAAACCATACTCTCGGAACCTGGCACTCGCAACCGCACAGTTACACAACACCGCTCCGACGGGATGCTGGGTTCTGGGTGCTACCAGATTCTGATACATCATCTAGGTACATGGTAGATTGCCTGATTGTGGTATATCCCCCAGTACCTATGTAGGTACCTACAGGGGAGCCCGGGCAGGGATATATCTCGACCCTTCTCGATGTCCACGGTACACAAGGAGAACCCTCTCCCGGATCCCGACAGCCATGTGCCTACGCTGCCATCAAGTAGCTACATGGTATATAGGTCATTGATACCAAGCACGAGGCCGTCCGAGTCTTAACGATAGGAGGTACCCAGTTCGATGTATTCCTGGGTAGGTGGTTAGATGTGCATCGGTGATAGTTTCTCCTTACCTAACCTATGTACTACTCGTATGGAGTAGGCAGGCAGGTTAACCGACGGGGTGACAGCATCAAGGATACTATACTTACTATACTTACTATAGCTATATACTGCCTAGGTATACTGAGTACAATATGCTTAATTAATGAATATGATTGAGGAATGACCTCCACCGACAGTCAGCTTTTGGAGCGTTTACTATATTTACCTGCCACTCGTCGCTCCCGATGAAGATCCAAGGCTCGTATGAAGACCACGAAGACCGGTACCTAGGTATTATGATGCTCGGCTGAAGCTCTCCCCTCTTCCTCTGCCAAATTCCCATCCACTCGATCAACCCGGACAGCCAGAGCTCCTTGCCGGATCCCTGTCCAGCATCTCCAACCCCACCACACCCTCTCGAAAGCCACAACCCTCTTTGACAGGGGGGAGGGGGCGGAGACCCACGAGACGGCATACCCTGCGGCATGCAGGCGCTGCACTAGCAGGCAGAGCTAACTAGCGGACGCGCCTGAATCACCGTCGACCCAGGCCAGACGCCGCCAGCTAGAGGGCAAGGCGGTGAGGTAGGCTATAAGCCGTTTGGCTGTTTCTGTCTGCCAGACAGCCAGACTGCCAGTCTAGGTAGGCGGCCCTGGCAGACCACATGTCTGCATTCGACATTCAACAATCACACAGGAGGAGATGCGGCATGAGGCTTTAACTAACGTCAAGCCCTGCATCCACACGCGCGCGCACATACGCACACACACATCCATGATACACACGTCCATCCATGGATGATACACACATGCTTCGTAGGTAGCTACACTATGTAAGTACATACCTAGCAACCGCCCAGGTAGTAGCCCAGGTAGTAGCCCAGGTAGTAGCAGTACAGCACAATACACACCAATATACACCACCTGCATAGTACCTAGTAGGCAGTTACTAGAGTACTGTACCTAGGTATGTAGTTACCGCCTACCATACCCAATACACCATACCCAATACACCACCCACATACCTACACCACTGGGCGCATACTGGGCACATACCACATCTATACACCATACCACACACCACCTCGCACACCACATTACACACCACACTATATGCCATACCGCACCACACAACCACATACCTAACTACAACACAAAGCAAGCAAGCATGCTGCATACCTGCCTGCCCGCCTACCTGCCCACGCCTTGATATACACAGATCCACGCATATACCTGCGCTCTCATACATTAGTTATTCTTGTCATTTCCATGTATCATTGGGCTCCCCTTTGGGTTTCGTACCGGCACTGGCACTGACACTCACATCAATATCGATATCGATATCGATATCCAACATCCAACATCAATCACGTCGACCACAGCATCTCAGCTATCTTGCATCCGCCACTTTGTTTAGTGCCTCGATTAACCGACCTGCACTGTTGCATGTATCATATTGCACGCATCGTATTGGTGGTTCAGACGCCGGTAAGCTACCCAGGTTGCGTGTTTCCATTAACGTATTGTTCCCTTTCCCGTCTTTGGCTTCCCTTTCCGCTGTCTATCCGCTGCCTATCACCCCCTTTCTCTTCCTTTGCCCTCCCTTTCTGCAGCTGTGGTCTCTTTATTTTCCCCTAAGCCCTACCAGACAACAGGCATGATCGGGGAGTCCCCGCGCGGTTGATATCAACAATCGCCTGGCTGAGACTACATGACTACATGCTAGTAACTTCCAAGGTTCCTTTTTCACCTTCACCCAAGTCCCTCCTCCGCTCCCTCCTCTTTATCACCTACGTACCAGGTAGTTATAGTCACCTTGGGACCCCCCCTTCCTCCCCTCCCCCCGTCGAGTTTACCCTTGCCAGAAACCGCCGACCCCATTCGTCACTGGGGTATAGAAGGGGAAAAGAAGCAGGCAACCTGGAAGCTCCGGCTGCATGCACTGTATTCCTGGCATGTCTCTACAGAACGGCTACAGGCTGGCCATTCCGTGCGTCTTCCACCGTTTCTCCGAGATATCATATTATATCATCATCTCATCCTCGACGTCGTCACTTGATCTGACGGGTGTCCCTGTGTCTCCGGCTCATCGCTCATCGGGCATCGGGCATACTTAACCACCTACATACCTACATACCTACATACATACCTGCCTACATACATACCTACATACTCCGTACCTAGGTACACTTAACCAAGTACTTGACGCTAATACATGTATAGACGCTACGCCCACTACTCCCACTTCCTGCTAAACACATACATACACGGGTCTACATACACCTCTACCTCTACTCCATTCGGTAGACCTCTCCATACCTGCCTCCACCCACACCACCTTTTGAGTACCGAGTACCTTTTTTGTCTCCCCCCCTTACCCAAAGCTCTCGTGCATTAATGCATTTAAGAACGCTGGCCATCTGTTCGACTTCACATCGCCCCTCGACATAAACTCTTCCACTCGTTCCAGCATCGCGGGGTAATTGCTCCCAGCACCCAAGCGAACTAATATAAGAAATAACCTACAAGAAGTTCCGAATTTGTGCCTAAGCCTGTCACACCCACTTTTATTCGTATGTAAGCCCTTTTTTTCCTTTCGCTCTTCTGGCTCTCGGGCTCCGGCTCCGGCTCAGGCTCAGGCTCTGGTTCTGGTTCTGGCTCAGGCTCAGGCTCTGGCTCAGGCTCTTCCTCACGTCGATGTCTGTCGATCTGCTCGGATGGGGCTTCTCGGTGATGTACTAAACCAGCTGCCCCCGCCCCATTGCAGATCCACCCGTCCAGAACATCAGGACGCATTTTCCGTGCATTTTCTCCTTCCCTAGTCAACAGTCTGGGTTGTCTGGGTGTCCGGTTTCCCCCCCAAAATCGTGGCTTTTGCCACTAACACCATCCGGTGACCCAGCCCCACAGGCTTTTAGACGCATTTAGACCAGGATTTTACTGACTGGAGGCGAGTGTAGGCTTTTGACCTTCGCTTTTTTTTACTATTAACGTACGTTAACTGTTACCTACTCTGTGTCTCCAAAGCTAAACTACCGCTCAGCTCAGCTCAGCATTGAGGCTGGCGAAGTCACGTTTTGGAGCTCGAGTGTATGGGTGTTCTTCATCAAGTAAGGAGTCCTGTGCATACGATGATCTAATACGAGATCTGGAAAAAAATAAAAATCCATGTATGTCCCATATGCCCCGCAGCCTGGAAAACAGGAAGAAAGAAAAAACAAAAAGTCTGCCCCGAACAGACAGACGGCTGTGCAATGTATGTTCCTCACCCGGCTTTTGCTAACTGGGCGGTTCAAGTTGCAAGATGAAAAACGTGGTCACCAATCCACACGACACACCCGCAGAGAGGGTACGGAATATTACGCAATATCTGTATCCCGACATCTTGATTTTGGTGTTCATCCTTGTCGGTGCCTCTTATTCTATCTACAATGCTAGCAAAGAGGAAGTTGTCGTGCCCGAGGCCAGAGGCCCAGGTGGGAAGCCGCTGCCTGTCACCAAACGGAGAAAGGGCCATGTCGAGCCGGAACGATATGCGTTTGGCCCAAACACGAGGCTATTCTTCCAATGGGCCAGTATATTGACAACTCTGACATTTTTGGGGACTGGAATTACCATTACTGCCCGAGCCTTGGCATATCGGTCCA
The DNA here is from genome assembly GCA_022225965.2 of Diatrype stigma. Taxonomy (NCBI): domain Eukaryota; kingdom Fungi; phylum Ascomycota; class Sordariomycetes; order Xylariales; family Diatrypaceae; genus Diatrype; species Diatrype stigma. The sequence goes on along the minus strand of JAKJXP020000101.1, from coordinate 64,750 downwards.
CGGACGGTGAACATGGGTGGTGGTGCGGAGAACCGAAAACAGTAGGTTTTTTCTTGTCGTCGTGCGCATTGCAACCGCTGCCTTTAAGCTGACCATTATCATAGGTCTTCGTTCTCGGCTCAGCGCTTGTGTGGGTGTACTTCACCCTCACTCTGTTTGAGTGGAGCACAAGCCCGTCCTTAGTGCACATCGTCACTTGGTCTCTCGCTCTCGTGGGTGAAATCATCATCAGTACCTGCGAAGCCATTATCCTTTCTGGTTCTCATAAGGTTATGACCAACTTCGGTCGCAATCGGTACGAGATCGTGGATGAGCTTACGACATGGGACGTCGTTGAGCTTTGTTTCTCTGGCATCCGTCTATTTCTCCTCTTTGGAATGGTTGCCGTTTATGCTAGTACCATGCTTAGCAAGAGTCTTACCGGACGAGTCAAGGTCGAAGAGTACTATCAATCGGAAGCCAACGAAGCCACGCCTCTTATACACGCTAATGGACATGGCAATGGCCGTGCGGCACATTACCACACGAATGGCCACTCGATCCAATCTGGTGTTAACGGCCATACCACGAGCAACACTAATGGTGCTGCCGATGCTAGCCATCAATCGGTTGACGAAGAGGCCGGGTTCTACCGTCCCGAGAAGCTGCCGCATACCACCTGGTTCGAGTACCTCCGTGGATACTCCGTCTTCTTCCCGTACATGTGGCCTACCAAGCAGATCAGATTGCAGGCTATTGTCGTCATCTGCTTCGTACTGCTTTGCCTTCAACGATGGGTGAACATCATGGTCCCCTTGCAGATTGGAGCTTTGACCAATGAGCTATCTGGGGACAACATGATAGACGATAGCGGAAGACGACAGATGCCTTGGGGTTCCCTGGGACTACTAATAATGTACAAGTTGCTGCAGGGACCGTCCGGAGTATTAGGCTCCCTGAGGTCTATCTTGTGGATTCCCGTTTCGCAGCACACGTACCGAGCATTGATGACTTCGGCGTTCGAACATGTCCATTCTCTGAGCCTCGATTTCCACCTTGGCAAACGGACTGGGGAGGTCTTGTCGGCTCTTAACAAGGGGTCTGCAGTCAACTCATTCCTAGAACAGATCACTTTCCAGGTCTTTCCCATCATTGTCGATCTATTCATTGCCATCAACTACTTCTATATCAAGTTCGACGCCGTCTATGCTGTCATCGTTAGTGGCATTACGTTCTACTATCTCTACCTCACGATTCGGATGGCTACAAAGACCGCCGACCAGAGACGTTTAATGTCCAACCTTGATCGCGAAGAGGAAGCGGTGAAAAACGACTCGATCATATCATACGAGACTGTGAAATATTTCAACGCCGAGGACTGGGAGGCACAACGCTACCGAGCAGCTGTTCAGAGTTTCCAGGACGCCGAGGCCAAAGTTACCCTTAGCATCAACGTGATGAACGTCTGCCAGTCCATGACTTTCATGATCGGAATGCTTGTTGCTATGATGTTTGGTGCATATCAGGTTACACAAGGCCAGCGAAGCGTGGGCGACTTTGTGATGCTGATCACCTACCTCGGACAGCTCCAGGGACCCCTCAATTTCTTCGGCACGTTCTACCGCACTGTACAGCAGGCCATGATCTCCGGAGAGCGTCTTTTAGAGCTGTTCAAGCAGCAACCCAGCGTGAAAGATCGGGTGGGCGCAACACCGGCGACCACTTGCGAGGGCCGCGTCGAATTCTCTAAGGTTGGATTCGCATACGACCCCCGAAAGCCGGCTTTGAGAGACCTCACCTTCACTTGCGAGCCGGGAACCACCACTGCTCTGGTAGGTGAATCAGGCGGAGGCAAATCAACGCTCTTCCGTCTGATGTACCGCTATTACAACTGCCAAGAGGGCCACATAAGGGTAGATGGCCAGGATGTCAAGGACGTTACGATCGACTCGATTCGGCGCTTCATAGGAGTAGTGCCACAAGATACGATTTTGTTCAATGATACCCTCATGTACAACTTGCGGTACGCGAATCAGAACGCGACAGAAAAAGACATCATCGCTGCTTGCCAAGCAGCCAGTATCCACGATCGGATCATGTCTTTCCCCGATGGCTACAGCACTAAGGTCGGTGAGCGCGGTCTCCGCCTGAGTGGCGGTGAGAAACAGCGCGTTGCGATTGCCCGGACGCTACTCAAAAACCCGAAAATCATCATGCTGGACGAAGCCACGTCTGCCCTGGACAGTCAAACCGAACAAGCCATCCAGTCACGACTTACGAAAATTGGCGTGGGCCACACGCTGATGGTGATCGCGTGAGTTTTCTCTCGCCTCAGGCTCTCAGCCAACCCTGACCCCCCTGTCATTAGGCTAACAGAATTTTAGACATCGGCTATCCACTATCACGCACGCTGATCAAATATTGGTCCTGAAAAATGGATCCATTGCCGAGAAGGGAACGCACGAAGAGTTACTCGCCGAAAACGGCCTATACGCCGAAATGTGGAATAGACAGGCAAAGGCAGAGAAGGCAGCTGAAGATTACAAGGCTCTCAAACGCAAGGCCGAGAAGTTAATGCGCAAGGCTAATATCCCTCACGCCGAACTTGACTCGAGCAAATCCGTGGTCCACGAAGACTCCAGCAGCTCTTCCGACGAGTCTTGCGACGCCGTGCCTTCACGGCGCGATGAATAACCATCTACGTTCTCGAGCAATCCACCCAGCCGATGACTTGGCGAACCAGTATCGCCGCCCAACCCGGTTATCAGGCTGGCTGGCGCTCTTCTCCTGCCACGTGCTCTTCATATATACGACTTAGTTTTAATGCATTACATCGGCGTTTTTGGGGGCGAGGGACCGAGGGAAAAACGAAGACTCTCTACGTCCGGAAGCTCAGCTCCCTGGGAGGCTTAGCATTTACACTTGTTTTGTTCTGAATGTGTTGCGGACGATACCAAAGAAGCTGCGTGTTTCCATGTCTCATTAATATCATAAAACTTCGGGGAAGTGTGAACCACCTTTACACAAACGGACTTCTGGAAAACGGGGCACGGGAAAGGAAGGGGGGGTTCTAACAGGGGGAGAAGGAAAGGGGGAGGAAGGGGAGAGGAGAGCCAACTGCCACTGCCACTAATTCAACCTCTACTACAGGTCACAGGTAACAGGTACGCTTGGACTGGTTCGGAACTGTCAGTTGCGTTGTGTTGCGTTGTGTGTTACGCGGGCGGGGTGGCTTTTGTTTTTGTCGCGTTCACCTTAACGAAGATGATGACGATGACGTAATGAGAAACTGTGGTTGTATTTTCGAATGAATGGCTTTGATAGACACATGTTATTACACAAGAGGCGGCTTAGCTTGCTTGAGCCAGAAGGGCAGCTCTGCAACGGTCCCGCAATGGACATTATGGTTTTTTGTTAATATTGTCTTGTCTTGCTTTTTTCTTCTATTTTATTTTATTTTCCCTGAACTACCCCTTTCTTTCTTGATACTTCTTGGGAAGAGGTGTCATATCATGCCTACCTACCTACCTACCTACTTACCTACCCACATAGGTAAGTAGGTAATGGCACATCATGTCATGCCAACCAACCCCTTTATCTATCTATCTATACAGCAAGCGAATCACTCCAGTTAGGTGGGCTGGCTGGCTGTCTGAAGTCGGGGGCAACCCCCCGGTGATGCATATGTATGAATTATTGCCTGTTGGCACACCACACCAACTGTTTCCGTCTACGCTATGTCATACCTATCATGAGTAAGATTCGGAAGTAAATTCCGAAGCTTCCATCGGTTATCGTTGATCTTTCTATGTATGGGTAGCTATGGGAAAGTCCCGACGATGATAACAAGAGACGGATGGAGCAGGTAAACGCCCCTTGTTTGTCTTTCAGTCAGTCAGTCGGTCCAGTCAGACGAAACACTTGCTGGCCTGCCGGCCAAAATCCGACAACATCCATACATATGTCACGCTTGGGGCCCTATAGCTCTTCTTCGGAATCTGGCCGCTTTCTTACCTTCCACCAATTAACCATCCTTGCACGTCTGGGTTGTCTGGTTGGGCTAGGATTCCGTCCGTTTCGAACCGATCTTCCCGTTCCCGGAAGTCACGCCTTTTTCGGTTGCTAGATACGTTAGGTTCTTTCTCGAATGGGAAACATCGGACTCTCAATTCGATGACATGATAGTTACATAGGTGCTACCTGCATACATAGGTACCTTACCACGAGTGAGAGTGCCATACCAGGGGGCCTTGCTCTCAAGGGTCCTTCCCAGTGGGGTTTTGCTCTGCGGTTCTAATGCCTACATGCGGTAGTCCACGTACATATATGCTTACTTATGTATCGTTTCCGTACATCATACCTACCCACCTGGCATGCGGAGGATGGGGATGCCTGCTGGCTCTTTTTTTGCTTTTTTTCTTCCTCTTCAGGGTCCTCCATACCTAGTCAAGGGTCTTCACGGGATCCATGCATACATCATAATAAAGTGGTCTCCAGGGACCGGGTGGAAACAAAAACTGTTTGTTACATGCACACCCTACCCTGCCCTGCTCCTGCGTCTGCGCCCGGGACTCGGGCCGGCCCGGCGCGGGCTGGCGTTCCTGTTCGGGGGGAGTTGCTCTCCGAACCTCCGAGCGAATAGGTAAGCTTTTCGTTCGGTAGCTAGAGCCGCCCGGTCCGCTTGCGGTCGACCGGCAGGAGTCAGCCGACGCATGGGACTTTCTCCGCGGGGGACTGGGTGGTCTTAGGAGGGCGAATCTACATACGCATGTAATGTACATACTTACATAGAAAGAGGAACAAGGAGAGACAGAGGCAGAGACAGGGAGAGACAAGGGGCAGGAGAAGGAGAGGTCCACGTGGCAGAGGTTCTGGGGCCGATGCGATTTGGACCCTACGGGCATGATTTGTCAGATCATCAGTCAGGCACTCCGTCACCTACATAGCTAGTCCTGTCTACCCCCTTTTATTGAAAACCACCGTACGAAAGCGTGACGAACCGTTCTTTTGCTTCGGTAGGTCATACGCCTCATCCTCTCGTATATGATATGCTTAGGGCCCCCTCCCCCCATAAAAAGAACCCGGGCTTTCTCTACCGGAACCTGCCGGTTGGCGACAATCCTCAACTATCTTTAGGCTCACGTTTGTTTTTGTTTATTATTGTTTTTTTGACATTGTGGTGACAACCAAGGGTAAGTCAATGACCAATCGTTCGATGATAACTGACAAACTATGGCAGCGGCCCAGACAACCAGCCCTATCGACAAAATATGTCATGATGAGTGGCTCGCTTCAGAAACCATCACGTCTGGTTTGGTTCGCGAGAAGGAAAGCATCTCTGTCTGTCTTTCTCTCTCCGTCTTCTCTTGCTAGGCACTAGTCTAGTTAGTTACTCAACTGCGAGTTTTACCTGCCACCTTATTAACACCTTGGAACCACACCTCTTATCGGTACCTATAAGATCTAGTTACTGGATTACAACCCTTTGAGCTGTAGGTAGCAAGGAGATGTTTCTCTCTGACTGCCGTGGTCTTGGCATCTGTATAGGGGTTTCCAGTGTGACTTGGAATTCTGCATCTCTTTTGGGAGCATAGTGGCTTAGTGGTAGTGGTATAGGTCCACCATGACGCTGACGGCATCTTCCTCACACTCGCTTTTCACGGATCTATAGTCGTCATTCATCTATATCGTCTCGGGGCCCGTCCTGTGGGTCTGATATTCTGTTCTTCGGGGATTTTCGGAGGGTTCTTTCTTTTCTTCCCCCCTTTCCTGCATGGGACTCCTGTTGATTGCTATATGTAGACACGTCGGCAGTATCTAGCTACGACAGTGACTCTTAATCTAGCCAAAGAGCAAGGGGGCGGTGAGCAGGCTACGGATAGGATGGATGGCCTCGAACTTACCAATCATCCACATGTCCTAGTCATTTTTGGGGCAACTACGCCATCAGACGGCAAGATACCTACCCCCACCCCCTTCCCCTTTCCCCAACTATCCCACTCAGCAACTTAGATATACAAGGCTAAACTAAATTAAACCTACGTGTTCAGCCCGAAGGACAGACGAAGATCAGATCATAACGAGTTGAGTGAACGATGGGGGGTTGGTTGGCCATTCGAACTACAGCCAAGACTCGAAACAGAAAGCCGTATCGATTTTCTGGGCCGACAGCGTCAAGTCGGAGATTCTTGGGAAGGTGTTAACGAAAAACATCAAAAGATGGATCAAACACCATAACACATCCAGTGCGGAAGCCTCGACTTCTCTCCAGTAGTGCGGGTGTAGTTAGTGACACTGAATAGCTTTGCTAGTTAGCTAATTAGCCAGCGCTGACAAAGAACCGCTGATATATCCAATATATGCGTGACCACCAGCATCATGTCACGTCACGGCACGGCCGGAAGATGGCTGCGCAATAGGGGTGGGTTCATGAGCCCATCCCACCCCCAGTGCTGTGTGATTCTGTTGGGCATCGATCTTCTCTGCGTGAGCTGGGCTAGGTTGTTTACATTTCAACTTGACTCACGCCCGTTACCTACCCCAAGGGGCAGGTAGGTAGGTATCAAGTAGTGAATGTACTATGTAAGTGGTATACCACCAACGGCTTGGAAGAAGGGAAGAGGGTGACAGATGAACAATTCATATCAGCAAAGGCTTTGCAACAATACAGGTCATGAGCACCGACGAACCAATAACAAATCAGGGGTTGTTGGGTGGGCATTCAACATTACTTTATTTCCACGTTGCGCAACTCGACTATATCAGGTCCTGGCCGTGATGATACCGAAAGAGATGGGAAAACAAAAACAAGAATTAACAATACAGTTTTTGTGAAGCCTGACCTGACGCCGGGGTGATTTACCATCCATGCACCGTACGTAAGTACCTGAGTAATTATATGCTGTCATCGTCTAGTCTGGTCGGTTGACTGGCTGGCCCTTCCAAAACCTATCAAGTCTTGGGTTCTCTTCTCTTCTCTTCCCTTCCCTTCCCCTCCCTTCCCCCTTTCCCGTTTCTGTTCCTCATCAATATCCCCTTCCCCCATGTCGTTCATGAACGGACGTATATCCATTCCCCTACACCACCCCCATTATATACACATATGCACTTCGTTATCTCAAGATTTCGTTTCGTTCTCGTTCTCTGTTGGTTCTGTTACTGGGACCGCGTACTCGCGGCAACGCTTGAAGAGCACAGCCTCGTATGACAGGCAGTCGAAATTTTGTGGCCATCCATGTTGTCCGTATTATAGATAGAGGGAGCTGGCTTTCGGAGATGACCCACTGGGCGACGTACCCAGCGCACAACTATAGCTGCGCTTTCAACGGGCGGCCTTCTTCTTCGTGGAGGCCTTCGCGCCCCCGTTAGCTCGCGCGCCTGCTGCGTCCTCCGAAGCGGCGGTAGCAGCGGGGAGAGACTTCTGCTCCTCCTCCTTCTCCTTCAGGAGCTCGCGTTCGCGCTCCTCGATCTCGGACTCGTCGGCCTCGGAGCGGTCGTCCTCGGCCTGGTTGTAGACGACGAGGCGGTAGGCGATGCGGATGATGAAGAAGAGCCAGAAGAGGTTGAGGGCCTGGAGGGACGCGAGCAGGGACAGCGTGATGTAGAAGGACAGCGAGCACTTGTACTGCTGGGTCTCCCAGTTGAGCTCGTAGGGCCCCACCGTCTTGAACTCGGTGAAGAGCGAGAAGATGATGCGCAGGTTCAGGTAGTGCCGCAGGTAGATCCACATGCCCATGAAGAGGACGAACCAGGGCTCCACTAGGACGCTGTCGAGGTAGTTGAGCGTCTTGGAGGTCTGTTCCGGTACGGATAGGAAGAAGAGAAGTTTCGTTAGCAAATGTAGCACGGCGATTCAAGTAGGCAAGCAAGTGGGCACATGTGGAATTTTTGTCCGAGTACGAAAAAGAAAAGAAAAAAACTTACAGCCAGGAAGAAGTCGCTAATGTCGTGGGTGATGTACACAGCCAGGCCCATATAGGTGAAGTGGAAGCGATAGCTGAGGCCAATGAGCGCCAAGCTGACGATATGGTGGGCGACGAGCTCCTTGAAGTCCTTGCGGGGCTTCTCCATGCCGAGCATCAGGACGATGGCCTGCTGGGCCCAGTAGGCGGCCTGGAACAGGTAATAGAACTTGAAGTAGGCCTCGTGGGTGCGGTGGGGGAAGCCGGCGTACATGCCGGCGGTGTGGAAGTACCAGACGGGGGTGCGGCTCATGACGAAGACGCCGGCGGGGCCCAGCACGCCGAAGTACAGCGCCGTGTACATCTGCTCCATGAAGCGGGCCTGCTTGCCGCGGGACCGGAGCCCGCAGAACCGCGCCAGGGGGCGCAGGAACTCCTGCATCACAAACTCGCGCGTGAACGACAGCACCACCGTGTAGAAGGACACGAACGCGATGTCCCACAGGCCCTTGCCGTACTGCGGCGGCGCGTCGGCCCCGAGGCCGGCCGCGACCAGCAGGGGGTCGTCGGCCGTCAGCCGGTACGACAGGAAGATGAAGCGCCGCACCGGGTTCGAGTCGGTCGGGTTGGCCGCGTACAGCGCGCCGAAGACGGCCAGGATCGCCAGCGGGATCACCCACGTGTGCCGGATGGCGAAGTGCTTGCAGCGGCGCAGGAGCGAGCGCGCCTTGCGGCGCTTGGAGCCCTTCTTGCTGCCGCCGGGCGCATTGCCGTTCGAGGAAGAAGAGGATGAGGACGAAGAGGCGCTCTGCTGCAGATGAGCTAGGCTGGCGTGCAGGCTCGGGGCGCCCGTATCGCCGGCACGAATCTCGCCGCCGAGCCCGCTCGACTTCCGGCGGCGGCGCGCCGCTCCCTCATTGTTCGCCGAGTGCAGCTGGTCGGCCGAGGTGCTGAGCGCAGGAAAGGGTTCTCCTTTCGACGTCATGGCGGCGCAAATGTTTTTCCTTTCTTTCTTCCGTTCCACAATCCAAAACGACCTCGTACCTATACAATACGACTGCTACGTTGGTTGGCTAGCAGGACCGGGAGCAGGTCAGGAGCCACGGGATCCGAATCGATTCGGTTCGGTTCGATGTCAAGGTTGGTAGGTGAAAAGGGGCGGGACGGAGGACGTTCCAGTTTGGATACGGCACGATACGATGCGGTTCGGTTCGGTTCAGTTCGTTTGGGGAAGGCAGAGATGGATATATCCCTAGTAGGTACAATACAGTACAAGAACAGTTCAATACAACACAATGGGTAAGGAGTATGCAGGTAACGTCGTGCAATCCGCAGTAGGACGCACGTACGGACGGACGGACGTATGTGTGTGTGTGTGTGTGTGTGTGTGTATAAGGTCCTGATTAAAGAGCCGGACTACAACAATCTGTATGTGTGTAGAACCGGCCTACGAGAAGTCCCAAAGATGCTTGAAGGAGTGAAAGTCATCCGGATGGGGGCTATGAAATTATGGGTGACGGGGGTGACGAAGTGACGGGGGCGACGACGGGGTGGTGGCGGGATGACGGAGTTGGACGAGGCGGTCGAAAAGTTCACAAGTGTCAAGTGTCAAGTGTCAAAGTGTCAAGATTGAAAAAAGGTGAAGTGGTCGAAATAATGGCCCGGGACCCCTTCCTCAGATCCTCTTTTCCCCTGCTATCTCTAAAATAGTTATAGCGCTTCAAATTACACTTTTGCCCGCTGTTTCTCGTTCGAGTTGGGGACCCTGAAAACTCTAGGGACTCTAGGGACTCTCGGGACTCTAGGGACCCTTTTCTTCGCGCCATTATTGGGCGCCCGGCGCTGAAGATGCGATCACCGATGTACTTAGATCCCACTATTAAATGAGCAATCCCGCTATTGGAAATCCCACTATCGCTATCAGCATGTTCGTCCGCTGCTGATTTGCCGGAGCCACGGCCTACGGTGGGGATCTTGTAGGACCTAGTCCCGCATTCCGGTAGTCCCGCATTGACCGCTCATATTATACGTAAATGTGTCTCCTGACCTACCGAGGTCTGGAGATATTATGACATTTGATCGTTATGCTGTGTACATAGTAGTAACGCCGAGGAGCGATGATATAAACCCATACGAACATGGCTTGTATTTCGAAGACAGGCTGTCTCCTCAGATCCAATATCCGACCAAAGTAATGCCAGTCCGCCGGCTAGCCAAAAACCCCTTCATGTCTCTTCTGCCCTATGTCCCCAATGATACGTCCGTCTCTGATACAATGCCTTGAGATGACGGCATATATATCTCTATATATACATAAACCTATATGAGGATGCATCCAATCAATCGGCCTTACTCCATTTCGATAACCAAAACTTCCATCCAAATTCCAACTCCGAACCGCCCATTGGGTATACTGCTTTTTTGATGCCTGCGCCTCGCAATGCCGCTAATAACAACTGAGAAGAATCATGGATCCGGGTCACTGATGAGCCTTGTTTGATATGATAAAAGATCCAACAAGGCCAGACAACGCCAGCCAGAGAGATACGCTGCTAAGGTCACGTTGGCCAACGTTGCCGTGCTTCATCAATTGTCGGCAGGTTGGCGGTGGAACTTGGAGAAACGCTCTCGGGTTGGTCCCTTCCTCTAGGGCCGGTAGGAGATAATGATGCACCGTCGTATCGCATGTGGTTCGGCGGTCTGAGTTGCAACGTATCATCACGCCTTTCTACCGGCCTCAGCATAGGCCCCATTGGATTCGATGGCATATTGGTGCTGCGGAGTCCAGGCGTAGCAGGACCGATTCCAGAGGTATTGCCCGTAGACATCATGGCTGATGCTGGAACAGCCGTGACGTATGGCTCATGATGCGGAGCGGAAGATTGCTCTTGCTCGTCTTCCTCTTCCTCGAGTAACCTAGAAAGCGCTGCTCCCCTACGAGGTGGAGCCGGGATCACGGTCACCTCAAGGCTCTCCGTATCTGGCGTACCCTTGATCTTCTCCATGACTTTTTCAGCGTGCGTCGCAGCAAAGTCCTCGAAACGTCCTCTAAGATCCCATCTACCCCGGTTTTCGTGACTACGCCGTGGCGCCTGTTGTTGTGAATTCGTATGAGGCACGATCTCAGCCGGGGGTCCATGCGAAGAAGACCGAAATGGATTGAACTGTGTTAGTCGGTGCCAATGCCCATTGTCTGCTGCACGTTCAGTTATCACTCCTGACTGTGATGGCTGCTGTGACGGCTGCGGCGCCGGAGGCTGGTTGCTGGAGTCGCCTCCCTCTGAGGGGGAAACCCCGGTAGGAGATATATTACTTCCACCTCTCGAGGCAGGCCGGTCCGGCCGTTCATCTGTTGATCTAGAGACGCTCTCCGTAGGAGGCTGATGCTGATAGCGTACAGCATACACAGTGCTGTCAGCACTTGCAGTATCCGTCCTGCTCACCGGTGTCACTGCGGGAGGCGGTCGAGACAGCCAAGGGGGTGGCTGTAGGTTCCGAGCTTCCGAGCTGCTGCCCATCAAGGTAGCTTGCGTGTCCGATTGTTCTTGGGAGCTGTCAACACCACCCTCAGCTCTCGACCTATACCGGCTAGCAATAGACGACATAGCAGGCCACATATTGCTGCGACCAGCTGAGGCCTGGTTCAAATCGCTTGTACCGTATCCGCTCTCGCCTCCATCCCCATTCCCGTCGCCATCTCCTCCCTTCTTCTTGCCCTTCCGCCGTCGAGGCCATGACAGCTCCGAAGGGGATACATCCATCATCTCATCACCATCGAAGACTTCCCGTCCCAGAATACCGTCCTTCTTTTCTTCACGTTCCAGTGCTTCAATACGTTCTACCCACTCCCAAACAACCACGCTCGCAGCAGCGGCGCCCACCCATCGCACGTACTCACCCCATCCAGTGAATTGCGGTTCTGCAATGTCGAGGATAAAGAAAACCACCGGGACAAGTATGGAAAATATCGATAGCATGGCAATAAATGAAACGTTCTTCATCAACGGATGATAGAATGCGTATCGCTTCTTCATGAGCGAATAGTAGATTACCCAAGCGGCATATAGAAGCCCAAGTGACAACTGGAAAAGGTAACTCAGAGCTGGCACGGCCTCGGTGAAGTTGCGTGGCCTGACCTGCCCCTGCCCAGTGTAGTGAAAACTGTTGAGCGCACCAAATATGACATCGAGCGAGATAAGAGAGAAGGCAGTCCATTTGATTATGATTTTTTCTCTCTGCCGCGGGAATAGTCGTATCAAGGTCTGTGCCTGAGCCAACCACAGGAATGTATCAGATATCAGTTGGATGGATTTCAACTGCGTCCCGCCGAGGACTTCGGCCTGGAGCTCGGAAGCGTTTTGTATCCCCCAGCCATATTGCTGCTCGGCAACTCGGAAGGTATCGCCGGTAGCAATGGTGAGCGATATCGTAACGGTCAGCGAGGCGACTTTCTGGAGCCACGGACGACCTCCAATACTGATGCCATTCCTGGGACCATTCGTAAATCCACGCCTGCCTAGAACGACAACCCCGCCATCAAGGAAAGATCGGGGTACGATGATCAACATTATAAAAAGCACATATGCAAGCACGGTCGTGGCAGCCAAGGCATAGCATTGCGGGAATATGGAAGCGTAAAACGGATCGCGAAAGTCGGAGAACCCGAAATCTTCGGGATTCGAGGTCTGGTCTATATTAACACCCCCGTTCGCAATAATAGCGGGCTGGGGCGCCTGGCTGCATTCGGGTCGGTAGAAGGCATCGGCCGCCAAGGTCGTTGCCGGCAGTCCCGGCAGCGACAGTACGCCATTCGCTGGCAGGATTGAAGGCGAGCACAGACTAGCTGCAATATCGGAAGTGGCAGTTGCAATAGCCGTGATGGCAGCCTCACTAGAGGACTGCCAGTCCTGCCGTGCATCCATTTCTGAACCCCCCAAGGAATTGACCCGGCCAGCGGTGGGACGCGACGACGCTCAAGAGGCGGACAGGCTCCCACTATCGGGGGCTGAAAGCCATGGAACAGGTTGGGCCCGGCGAAGGCTTCGGGGCCCGAAACGCGTGGAAGACGAATTGCGTATTCGTCGGATGTCGCGGTCAAAATTCGTGGGTCTTTCCAATAGAGTATGCGCTACGCCCGAGTCGTCGTGGAATGAAGTTTGAGTCCGAGTTCGAGTCTGAGACCGGTCTTCGACGTCGAGTTCGAGTTCGAGTTCGAGTTCGATGCGAGTTTCGCTTACAGGGCCGAATTGTCCTACCAATGTCGGGCTTCGTGGCGTCAAACGGCTCCTCCTTGCTCCTCGTTACTTCCACCAGCAATCGATTGCGCAGGGTCGGAAATATGTCAATATCCCAATATTACAATATCAAATCGTCGTCGCACAATGTCGCGAGTCGCCGGGGGCTATTCCTGAGGTGTCGAGTGCAAAAGGCTGGGCGCCGAGAGAAAGTCTTGGATGGACGGTAGAAACAAGAGGGAACGAATGGGTGGTGGTGGGAACGGGGGGCCTTGGGAGACTTGTTGAATGGCTGACGGGGTGGTCAAGAAGCATCGGATCGCCGGGTTGGTCAGAGATTGGGCGCGAACTTCCCCGATCCTTCCTAGTTCACCACAAGTGCAGGAGGTGGGGGAATACCCCAAGAGCCCGAGTACCTACCAGAGGACCTACATACTACACGGTACTAGAGACCTGGGACCTAAGGGGGAGCTGGGGCTGCTGGGGACGGAAGACTGCTACAGTGCTAGAGAGCCTACTACGTATTAGAGAGCCTAGAGGCCTAGAGGCCTAGAGGGGCCTGCCAATTACAGCATGTGCGCCCTAGCGCCATCACCATGTCCACCATTCACACCACCTCATGCACACCATATTAGCCCTTGCCCTTGCCATTGCCATTTAACTATTTGGTGCTGGCCGCCGTTATTCTTATCTAGTAGGGTAGAATGATAGTCTGTTTTTAGTCTTGTTTCGTTAGTCTTCCATTTACTTATGAAGTAATAGCAGACGGCCTGTTTATGGCAAGAGCGTGCGTGACAGTGGTCTCAAAAGCGTTTGACAATGTGTTGATCCAGCAGAAATCGATGTGATACAAGAGCTACCTATGACTTATACTGCCAGTGAGTCTGCCACACATTTAGTTCCGTAAGTACTTATATAGTGAGGTAGTAGGCAGATAAATGACTGCGTGATCAGGTGATACATACACGCACTATACTTCGTACTGCTTTGCAGTTCCGTGGAAGGCTCCCCGCCGATGCAATTCATTTGGCTGTGATATAAGAAGAAGAAAACAAGCACCTCGGCAGTTTCAAGGACACCCCGACAATCAACCTCGTGTATCTGGTATGACTTTGTGATGCTCGTGACCGACTTCCGTTACCTCATTTGATGAGAGGGTCGTATTCCGATTTTATCCAGACTCATAAGTCACTTTGCCATTTGCAGCCAACATGCCACAGTATCGTACGTCTATCTTTCTACGTGTTAATTGGGGTACTAGGTAGTTGGGTGCTCCTGTACACCGGACCGACCGAGGAACTGTCTTGTACCGGCAATTTGTAATTGTAGCACAAGATCGCATACTATGTATGTAATCAACGGTGAGTCCATGACACACGATTGTCCCGATATGTGTGGCCAATTCATGGTCGACGAGTCACGCCGTTGCAGGCGTTACCCTGTTGCAACCTTTGTCTCACTACGGATCCGACATGATCCGGCATAACGTGTTAGCCCCAAAGATCGGCCAGCCCCAAAGCTCGGCCACCTGATTTCTCATATAAAACCCAACTTTTTAAACGCGTATAACTTCGTTATACCTTAATGCATCTTTTTAAAATTTATATTATATATTATTTACGATATAAATTATATAATAAGATTTTTATTTTATTTTATTTTATAAATCCTAGCGTTATATATGAAATTAACGGTTAATTGCATATATAAATATGCCGCATATATGCATAACCGTATATACGGCTTTTAAATTACTTGGTATTAATTTTATATATTTTTTATATAAAAATGTATTTAAAAAGCAATATACGAATTAAGACCTTACGTAAATTAATGAAGTATTCGTAAAGTTATGAATTTTTAAAGTATTATAACTAAAGTAAGAAATTAGGTGGCCGAGCTTTGGGGCTGGCCGATCTTTGGGGCTAATACGTTATTCCAGATTTCGCAAAAGAATGCCCCGACAAGGGGGGGCGGGGATACGTAGATGCAACCTACAGTACGCACCCATGACGGGATTGGCCCGTCGGCTTTGCGTTACCCGAGCGATATCTGGGTAGTATCGAGTGCTCTCATCGATATATATGCGAGTGGTGTTTGAAGCAGTCAAAGATCAAAGAGTATACAATCTATAGCTAACTACATCCAGCACACGAGCCCGGTGGTCAAATCTGTGGGTAAGCAAAAATGCCAAGCGTCCAAGCATTCAAGCCTTCCAAGATCGCTTCGTCCTACCGCCGCTCAACCGTCGATCTAAGGGCTTTCTTGGCGAAGCTTAATTGCTCGTGGGAACACCTGGGGAAATGTCTTGGCATAACTATGTATACCTGCTCCAAGATTTTACTATGGATTTAATGACAACAGCGATCTTCACAAGAACCGTAACTATCCAAGGTAACTATCCAGCATGTGATTATGCAAACCATCTTGCAGACGATCGCCGATTAAGGACAGCGCTCATCATCGGGGAGCTCTTTTACGGTTGTTTGCAAGATGCTACATAGTTGCATCATGCTAACGACCTATATCTAGCTGAGAATCTCGAGAGAATCGGGAAAGCTCACAGCCCTGGTTTTGGTAGTCTGGCCACATATCTCTTTACTATCACGCAACACTCAAATAGGCGGCTGGGAACTCGAATTGGCTTGCTCCTCAACGCTTAGTCTAGACATGAAAGTCACAGGCTGTCAGTAAAGCCTTTAGATACCGCCACCCCTTTCAGCTATCCCACGTGTCCCATATTGTGCGTGCGTCCGGACTTGCACCTATATATACACCACCACCACCACCACCACCACCAACAACAACAACCAAGAAAGAAGAGGGGAAATCTCTATTCTTAGGACGGATAACAAGACAGTACCTGCACTCACTCGGACTTTATCGCCACCCCTGCTGAGGCTGCTGTCAAGCCATCTATCATCTCCCCGCCCAGGACGTAGATCAAGTAGGTGGGAAAGACGAGCCATGCGCCGCTATAAATGGGTTAATAACGATACTAGCTAGTTGGGGGGTGCGCAAGCATATGTATGTGTGCTGCTAGATACTAGGTACTATGCAGCTGGGCAGATAGCATGCAAGGCCAGAGACTCACTTGGGAATGATCCACAGAAGGACGAGGTCCTGCCAGCTGTTGTGGCCGATGTTGTCGAATCCGGAGAAGTACTCGTTGAGCCCTAGGGGAAGGAAGTAAATCGTCAGTCAAGTCGTTCCACTCCACTCGCACAAACATACACGCAGATAGCGATGTATGTGTCTATATATGATAGCTACCGCGGCCGTCTCTAGTCAAGTCCTACAACGACACGGGGAACCCTTCTAGCCAGTGGAAGTACGGGAACGGAAGGGTCCTCACAGTAAAGCACGGTCTTGCTCAGCGTCATGACGGCGGCGCTGAACGCAAGCAAGACGGCCACGGCTGCAGGGCGGCCCGTCAGCACCTTCTTGCCCTGACCACCACCCGTCTGCCTCCTGCCCTTCCCATTACCAACACCAATAGCAGAAGCGAAGTAGATGCCGAGGTAGGCGAGGTACAGGGCGGTCTCGACGACGTTGAGCGAGCCCTGGGCGGAGGTGAAGCCGTTGCCGGCCCGGAAGGCCTTCCACCCGTAGACGTGGTCGACCTCGCCGTACAGCTTGTACGGCACCCACAGCGGCCAGTGCAGGTGCCCGCCCTCCATCGTCCACGGCCGCAGCAGCACGTACAGGCTGTCCCACGTCACGAGCGGCAGCGACACGGCGAGCCACAGGAGCGTCAGCCGCGAGGGCGCGTGCGCCCACAACTGCTGCCGCTGCTGCTTCTGCTGGTTGGAGCGGCGGGAGGACGATGTCGAAGAGGATTTCGAGGTCGCGGTCGCGGTCGCGGGGGTAAAGGGCGGCGCCGGCGTCGAGGCACGACTGCCCCCGGACCGTGTCGTTACCATCGTTGTCAAGGAGTGCGGGTGCGTCTTGAATGTGGTGATTGGATTGCTGGTCGGTAAGATCGCAACTAGTGAAGGGCTCCGGTCGTTATAGCTATTTAGCTTCACGCCGAACCGACGCGATGGGCTTATAGGAACTAGTTTAGATCGGGAAGGGTCAATTGGTGTCGAAGTCGTCTGTTCGTGGGGCGATGATTAAAAACAAATATAACTAACTACGTTGTTATATGTATTTGTTTTTTGCCTGTCAATCAGCCTCGGGAACTTGGCTTTGGGAGCTTCTATTCTGGGGAATGAATTTCATTCAGAGGCGAGATGAGATGCGGGGAAAGAACAGAAATATCGAATGCATAAGTCGAAAAGGCAGGCGGTAGGGGTGCTCACAACTTGCTGCTTGGATAGTCTGGGTATATTAGTTTCCTATTGGTCAATTCAAGGGCGCAACTCAAGGCCCTAATAAAGGGAGTGAAGCACCTGCTTGCTCCTATGTTGAATCACGATGCCTACGCTGCCAAGTGGTTAGTTTGCAATGGCGAACCAACGTCTAATACTTGCTTGGACAAGGGACCGGTAGGTTCAATAGACGTCGCCATTCCATGTAGGCACCCATATGTAGGTCCCCAAGGCGAAGAAAAGTATGGAGAACTATTGTCTTATTCGTTATTCACTAAGTGTCTTCGCCGAAATGTCTCACTCCGTATATAATTGTGATCTTATGATAATGTGAACCGAATCTCATCGAAAGACTTGAAACCCCCTGTTGAGTTCTCAAGGCTTGAGATACAGTCATAGTACTGTCTACCTTGTGAATTTCCATAATTGGTCTCCATAATTGGACCGTACCTGGGGGCTTCGGCTTTCCCTCTTGCAAAGGATTACGTTGTATCCGCTAGACTATATCATGATTTGATTTGTATAAAGTACTCGATATTTGACCCGCCGCTTCCTATTCATCGCTACTATAGGGAGACCCCCCCATTTAGGCTTGATTCCAAGGCTGCGTGTAACCAGACATCCACTCTCCGAGCAACTCTATACCAGTAGATAGCTTATATACAGACGCCTTGCAAAGGGGGAGAGGAGAGGCTCATCCATCTTGACTTAGCGAGCCTCGCGCCCGCTCACGCCTTCACCCTCGCGATGGCGGCCTGTGTCATTATGCGGACGTACCACCTATGCAAGAAGACGATCTTGGGCGGGAGGGGGTGCTTCGCGTCCGGTGCGGCTGTCTCGGCGGCGCTGCTGAACAAGGCGGACTTGAAGCGGAACTCGGCCTGCTGGGCCTCGCGGTCGATGTGGGCGCTGAGGACGATCAGGCCGTCCGAGGCCCGGAGGCCCGGGGCCAGCAGCGGCGACCCGCCGCAGCGGATGTAGATCTCGTTGCCCTGCCGCTCGACCACCTCGAAGTGGTTCGCGATCCGCAGGCCCTTCTCGTACCGCGCCACCGCGAGGTCCGAGATGTCCCACAGGTCGCCCTCGCTCCCTGGCACCTTGTCGTACCGCTCCTGGAACTTGCTCTGCGGGTAGAAGCCTGGAACCGAGCATCGTCATGGTCAGTATAGATATATCAATAGATAGAGTTACAGCAATCAGAGAATCGAGGAAAGGGTGCGAAGGGCAACCCCTCCTCCAACCCCCACACCCGATCTCGCATCTTCAGCACAATCCATCTAGTTATCGGCACATACCCCATCGGCTCCAGACGCCCCGACAGAACTCGTGGGTCAGCGCTTCCTCGTTGTCGCGCAGCTCGGGCTTGATCTTGCTCAAGGGCACGCGTTTTATGACAACGTCGTGCAGAGACGGGTTGCCCCTGGGGTTGTATTTCTTCCAGGTCTTGGACTTGAACAGCGGGTCGTCCTTCGTGAGGTCGACTATCCGGGTGCTCGCCGCGATGTAGGCCGCACCGACGCCGACACTGGCAACCCCGCCGGTGGCGCCCCAGAGCCCTAGCTTCAGGGCCGTCGTGATCAACCCCATGGTGCTCGGCGATTGCCCGCTGCTTCAAAGATGTGCTGATTGGTGCCTACTGAAGGTAGACACTGAGAAGGGAAAGAGAAAGAGTCGTATGTGGGTTGAGTTTCTTGGATGGGATCTTGGATGGGACGGAAGCATGTGCCTAGGTTATAGTCTAGGTCCTGGAGATAAACAGGTACATCTCGAGCTCTACGTTTAATAGTACGGGTATTGTACATTACTGGGTGTAGGCTAATAAACCGGGGCACCGATGCTCGGAATTCGGCGTTTGCGCCGGTAAATCGACGAGAGCTAACGACAATCATAGCATCGTGATACCCGCGCTCGTCCGGAAACACCTGATTTGGTGCAGGCTATTCAGCGCGATGCCTGTAGTAGTATACACGCTTTGTTAATTCGCCATGTTTACGCAGGGATGTTGTCAAATGGGTAGGACCTATTAGTAGTCCATAACACCCGACCTATCGTACATAGCATTTGCATCCCAAATGAGTAATACTTCTATACTCTCGGTCTTTTACTAGCCGGGCTTCGCCGATGAAACACAAGACCCTACTGCTACTACCTTATTTATTTGATAGTACTTATAGTTGGTGTTATGGAGGCTCATAGACAATCATGAAGATTACGCATCCAGTATAATAGCAGCCTGCCTAGCACTTCTCTAGGTGGACTCTACACTCCAAGCTTTAGATGCACATGGACCACACAAGTGATTATTGCGTCTCCCGAACATTCTCGGGCAGGCATTGTCCTCAGGTGCCAGGCAGCACGATACCAAGGCATGAGGGATATCTCATGCTCCAGGTCCCACTCTCAACGAATGCCCCCAAATGGCCGAGCTGGAATAAAAATATCTGGATGCCCCCAGAAATGCGACACGCCGAAAGGCAGAACCGTCACAGTGGTAGTTGGCAGCGAACCAGGTCAGTCTAGCACGCAAATATGACCGATAGCAAGTGAGGGAATGGGAAATCGGTTGATTAATCGTGCGATGTTTTAAAAAGTGTAAGGAAGGAAAGAAGAAAAAAGACATAAGAGTTTTCGAGGCTCACGAACTAGTTAATAGCTACTCTCACGTGACCTGGCTTAACTTACTACCTAGTTGACCTCGGGAATTGTCTAGTTCGACTAAGCCACAGATTAGCCACGAACTAGCCACGAATGGGAAAGCCTCTGTGCCCCAGTCTTTTCCTTACAAAACTTGAAATTTTCATCAGCAAACTTCCTCAGTCTTCCTCATCCATCATCACATCACAGTTGCGATTCGCAAATCTTGGATATATATCCGAGCACATAGAAGAAGACCTTGACATGAGGATGCCGAATACGCCATACTGTCTGTGTCTGGTACACGAGTATAATATTTCTATCTCTCGTTTTCTGTCATTCACTCGGTAGGTATTCTTGACCTCGCTCCAATTCTCTACGAATTGGCCGAGGACAAGGACAAGTCCAAGTCCAAGCACAACCCCCTCGCGTGAAGAACTACATAGCACAAAAACCCACGAATTGCCTACCTCTCGCGACTTCAATGCGCAGGACGGTCAACTTTTTAATCGTTCGAGTGGGAGATCAAACCAACGGTCTAGACAACCAGTCCAGTCCACCCCGCTGCCGTTGAACCAGTGCGACAGCGGGACTAATTAGTGACAAACATTTCATTTCTTCCCTATATATCTAGATATCCCTATTAATAATCTTGGCCTACTTGAAGCCGTATACTCCATGCATCTCCATACGTAACAACCAACCCGTAGGCGGCAGAGGCTGGACCTAAAGGCTCCGGACCTCGGAATCGATCTCTTCGAGACGGCCGTCGATGAAAACCTTGCGAGCTGGGTAGTTTTGGATTATGTACAGTTTGGGGCTTCGTAACCATGCTACAGGTATCAAATGGGAAGTATATATATATGTAGCTGTCGTTGCAACTGGCTCAAGTAGTAGCGCACATGAGTTCTTGTACCGCCTGTCGAGAGCCTCTTTCCCCCTAGTTGCTCTAGACAGTTTGAAATCAACAGCCCAGTCCAGTCCCGTTCAGTCGAATCTAATTCAGTCCCAAAAAAGTCTCCTTAGGTGGTAATAGAATCAGGCATCGAACCCAGGGACTCCCGGCGACCCATCATCCAAGCTACTGTCGAACTCGGGCGCGTTCTCGCCGCGCGCCTCGTCGAGGTGGCCCGCGTAGCTGCCATCCTTGATGGCGATGCTCGCGTCGCCGAAGTCGGTCGACATGAGCGTGTCGCGGAGCGCCGCCGTGGGGAACCCGTTCCACGAGACCAGATCCCCGTAGAACCACGCGCCCGACGCGTTCTCGACCGCGTCGTCCGCCTCGCTCGCGAACCGGAAGTTGTGCGTGTTGATCCCGTCCTTGTGGTACACCATCTTGGGGTGCGTGGTGCCGTCCCACCGCACGTCCTGCGCCGCCTTGATCTCGTACGCGCCGTGCTGCGACGCCGATACGAACTTGGGCGTCCCGTCCTGCACCCACACGGCGATGTGCTCCCAGTCGTGGCGGTGGCCGCCCAGCCCGAAGAAGGCCGTGTCCTTCTCGAAGTAGTAGTCGTACAGGTAGGCGCACCAGCCGTGGTTGCACCGCTGCCGCGCGTACACGTTGCTGTTGGCCAGGTCCGACGGGTCCCGGCACCCGGCCGAGTCGCCCGAGCCCGGGTCCAGGCCCTCGGCCGTGCGCCCGTCCGCCCCGATCGCCGGAACGTTGTAGCAGCCGTCGGTGTCGAAGTCCATCGCGGGCTGGAACCTGTAGGTAAAAAAAGGTCAAAAGTGAGCAAGAGACCCACCCCCCTGTCCTGGGGCCGAATGTTTTCTTTTCTTCTTACTTACTTCTTGTCGTCCGCCGTGGCGTTCTCTGGGAGAGCGGTCGGCGGGTCGGCCCGCCGCTCGATCTTGAGCAACGGCGATAGGCTCGGCATGGCGGCGACGCTCGGTAGGACGGCGGCGCCCACAAGGGCCATTAGTCCCGCCCGTCTGGAAGGCATCCTCTAACTACTAGATGTCTTTCGTTCGGACAGCTCGGTGCTCTGGGTATGTAAATATACGTGGGTTTACACGAGCGCCACACCCATCTAGATAGCAACCACTTTGTACCTAGGTAGGCACGAGTTTTTCTCATGCGCTGCGTTGCATGGATGATCTACAGCATTGACGGGCGGGAGTATATATATGCGTGCACATTTGCAAGAGCTACCTATGAACTACATGCCTAGGTACAGGGCCTTTCTCTTGCACATGCATGGCGCCCGGTAACGACAGCCCGGGCCAACGGTCGAAAAGAGCAAGAAGGGAGACGCCATCATGCCTGCCGCTCCTTGCAGGTGAGATCGCGCCAGCCAGCCAGCCAGCCAGCCATGCTTGGCAGTGTAAGTAGGTACCATCTATAAGCAAAGGGTTCTCTCCCGTCTGCATGCATGAGTATCTGATTAGGTGCCCCTCTTCACCCTTTTCCCTCCTTCCACTTCCGGCTCGGCCGCCTCGTCTGGGCGGATATGCTTCATCCCCACGCTGGGCGACCGAGTCGGGAAAGAAATAAATCAACATCTCACTCAGATAAGGACGAAGCGCCACGGATATGTACCTGGTCTTACTACATGTGTGTCTCGTTGTCTGCATACGCCGGTTTCGTGAACTGTCCCGTGTCAAAAAGACAGAGGGGATGAGGCAGCGCCGTCGTGGGATTCCACCTATATAACCAGAACAAAAACGTGGGGGACCGGCCGGGCAGGCACTGCAGATCTAGATCTGGTAACCAACTCCGGGGCGCGCCGTTGCAATATTACTTACACCTACGGCATGGGGCCTGTGGAGACGGCGTCGTACATATTACTGCATATGTGTGATGAGGCGCGCTTGCTTCTCCGCAAGATCGACCATGGCATACACACATTTATTCTCGAACTTCGCCAGAAAACGGGTAGGCTATCTGAAATGCATAATCTCCACCTATCACGGTTGAATTGCCCCTATGAAAACATCCGAGAAGAACTGCAATAGTCATATGCCCGTAACATACATCTCATGAAGATCTATCTACCTTCGTCGTTATATAGTTTACCTATGTAGTTAAGATCATAGTTTAGGATATCCTTTTTACTCCCCGTTCCCGTCGCATCAAAACTCATGGATATTCATACAGAGGCATAAGAAAAAGAAAAAGAAAGACAGGAAGAAAAACATGCTACACAAAAACTTTCGTTCAATATTGGCCGTCAAACAGATACTTCTCGTCCGTGAATGACAGGAGGAACCGCGCCAGCAGACGACCCGTGTAGTTCAATGACACGTCTCTCGGGTACGGGTGCGTCTCCCCGTTCGGCAGGATGGGGTCCGCGACGAGGAAGTCTAGTTCGTGCCCTGCCGGTAATCGTTAGCGGTTGGTTGGTTGCATAAAAACGAAGACAGACATATAATATAGCCAGTCCAGTTGGAATGATAGTGACTTACAATTATCGCCTTCGAGCAGCTCCCTCAACGCAACGACCATCTCGACGGCGGCGCCGTCCAGGAGGTCGCTCCCGCCGGCGGCGCCCGGCTGCGGGGCGAGGAGGGAGTCGTCGACGAGGGGGTTGAAGGCCTTGGTGGCGGCGTCGCGCGAGTGGGTCTGGTAGATCTGGTGGAACTGGTAGGCGAACTGCTTGAAGGGCAGGTTGTCGATCTCGCGGCAGAGGGCGAGGGCGAACTCGCGCTGGAACTCGGGTTTGGACCGGTTCCGGATGCTGATCTCGTTCTGCGAGATGACGAACGTGTCGGCGGCCGTCTCGACCGCCTCCATGAACAGGCACAGCACCAGGAAGGCTGCCAGGCACGGCGCCCACTCCCGCCGCGACTTGGGCTTGAGCGACCGCGAGAAGCTGTCGAAGAGCGCCTGCATCTCCTTGAGTAGCAGCTCGTCCAGCATCGACTTCACCTGCCGGTTCAGCACCCGCGTCGTCACCCACGACGTGTTCTGCGGCACCATGTTGGTGTGCTGCAGCTTGAGGATCGTGGCGTTGGTCAGGCAGAGTTGCCGGGTCAGGACGTAATGCGTTACGTATATAGACAAGGCCCGCTTGACCATAGGCGACTATATAAAGGGTTAGCTAAGTCGCAGAAAAGGATATAGTCTGTATATATGTAACCCACATTTGACCGTTGCCCGAACCGCTGTACAATCTTTAGAACCTTGCGTGGCAGCATTGTTGAGCGGATCGCATCCGTGACCTGCTCGGCGTACATGGGTTCGAAGGTGAGATTATGGATATACTCCCGCGCCCGTTTCTTTAGCTCCTCCCTTTGTGTGTTGTTCTCGGGGTTAACGCCGATCGGCGCAGAGCCCCTGGACTGCAAGTCAATCTGGTTTACCCCTGTATTCAAGTGCCAGTGCTGGAGAATCTCGGCGGTCTTTGCGGTGAAAAAGGTTGCCGGCACTGTAAGAGTCGACTGAAACCTGAAGCCTGAGAACAGCTCTACTGAGCAGAGCTGCTCCTCTCCTGCCACTTTGAAATGTTGGACATTGTCGGTAATGAAACCGGATATGGCTTCTTTCTTGAAGTGCCCACGGATAAAATCAGGAAACAGCACCGGTAGGAAGTCCTGAAACTGCCAGCAGATGATTTGAGGAACCTGAGCCGACATTTTCTTGCAGTTCTTGCAAGGACGCTCTTTGTCACACTAATCATCTTGTTAACAAACGTAGGAAAATCTACAGCAGAAATTAAACTAACCTTGACTTTGCGGCTATGGCAGCAGAAACAAGCACCGAGCCTTCTGACTTGAAGTGCGCTCTCCTTAGTTTCGTTCGCCAGTGGACCTTTCCGCCCCCGTTGGGTTGTTCGCATAGCCTCGAAGCACTCAAAGGGGTTTGGTTTTCCCGACTGTGCGTTGATGAGATTTGGCGTCATAATGACAAACTTGCCTGGTGATTCGGCTTTTCTCTTCTCGATCTTCCCGCTCTTCATGACCTTGCGTATCGGACTGGGCGTCTTATTGGGCTCCTCTTTGACATTGGGTGATCTGGGGCTTGAGAACCGAGAGCTGCTGGAAGGGGACTGCTGCGGAGGAGCCTGAGAAGCGAAATCATAGACATTCGCTGCCATGCCACTCGAGTCGCCATTCTTCAGGTTTGTAGGGTCCCATGGCGGAACATCATTCTGTGTCCGGAACTGCCTCGGTATGTTAAGGTCCACAGACCCGACAGACCCGACAGACCCAGAAGACATATCAGAGGAGGGCATACCGAAGCCTCCCAAACCTGACAGCCCAGAGAAGTCTTCGGGTGGCATTGAACCTTGGAAGTTTGGATAATAGGACGAAGAATCCACAGGGTCTGGGTATGATTTAGCGCCTAGCTCATTGTCACATGCTGCTGATAGGGGTAAATCCTCACTTGTAAATTGATCTTGAAGAAACATCTCATGGCTGGCCAAGAGCTGCTGGCCATCGAGGGAGGCGAGATACTGCTCCTCAATGCCTGTAGAAGCACTGATGCCTGCCGAAGACATAATGGAAGTGTCCTGGTTGTCCGGGAACGTAGCAGCATAACCATGTTGGATGTCCGTGTCTAGATTCAGGGGAGATGCGGCAGGCGGGGAGGGCTGCACCTGATTGGAATAGCCAACCATGGCCCAACTCCCCATGCTCCCGCTTGACGGGCTAGGATAGAACCCAACGGACGATGCTGGGTTGGACTCGACCTGCTCCCAATCCGAGTCCGATTCCCCGCGTTGGAAGCTCTGCCCGGATGGTGAGGCTGAACAGACCGATGCCATTGTGCGCTCGTTTCTCGAACCGGTCACCAATACTGAAATAAATCGGCAAACGTCTAAGTATAACGTTATGTATATAGTGATCCTTATGCCTATACCAGATTTTTGGATATATAAACCACGAAGTATTCCGAATCGCGCTGGACCCGATTGGCGACTCCTATGAAGCGTGCTGATATAATCTGGAAGGCTGGCGGCGGGGTCTCAGCTAATGGTCCTGATAGTAACTATTAATTAAGTTAAGGAGTCTGTCTCTAATTAGGTGACATCTGACGTCGGAACCCCTCGTATGTCGCTTGAGTCAATGCTGGACAGTTCCCGCGCTCGCTAGCAGGTGGTTGAAGAATTGTCGCCCGTCACTCGTCACTCGTCACGGTTGAGAGAAGGACATATAGAGTTGATGGTGTTCCCTCAAAGATGACGAGGGACGGCAATTACTGGGTGTTCATTCCATGTCCAATGTTTCATTCCAACCTGCCTCAGCCAGAGAGCCAGAGGCACCGCCATACTGTACTAAGCCCCATTGGGTGACCGATGTAGAGAGATAGCAACCGGCGCTATGCCACTACGAGCTTCGGTGTTGCTAAAAACGAGAAAACGCCCCCAGGACTCTGGCAGTCTAATGGTTACTTACTTACTAAGTAGGTAGTGGGGCATACTGATGAGAAGCAAGCAATGCCGGCAGCCCCTCAGCCCCTCAGCCCCTGCGCAAACGCTCGAGTGCTTGTCGTTCGTCGCATTGGATACCGACTACCAGCAACAAACATTCCCCAAGCTATGGGATGGTATGAGGATACATATAAGGGGATAAGAGGGTCTTGGTTGATCAGGTGTTTCACAGCCCCATGTATGCAAGTAATAACTAGAAACTTATATGCATTAGATCAGTTGAGATCGATGAATTACCCGTTAAATGCGTGAGCAGGTTCTTCGTGAGACATCGATTTTATTATACAGATACCTATACCTATGAACACATAGCACCTACCTACATATGTATATGTAGATGAGGTATGAATGAAGCTTTATCGCAAGCTGGTGTAGGTATGTAGGCTAGGTATTGTATAAGAACGATACTGAGTTAACTAAATAAATACATCTAATACATGTATGCATACATGTATGTATACTTTTATAGGTCAGTATGTAAGTGCGTATGTACGTAGTATGTAGTTACCTGCTAAGTGTACCACCTGTTAAACACCTTGGGTCTTCTCCAAGCCCGATAATGCTGAATTTGGATTCCGGCGCTTGTACATCAATCAACCTAACCTCGGTCTGCGTAACCAGCATTGCATGAGTTGTGTGTGTGTGTGTGTGTGTGTGTTTTCGTCTCTCTTTTCTCCTTTCTCCTTGTTTTCTGTTGTTGTTATAAGCCCCAAAGGATCATTCAAGCCAAACTCTTGAGAATGACAGCGAGTGGGGCATTGAAAGATCTCGCCGGTCGTCTGGCCGCCCTTTCTGGGCCGCCCTAGCTGGCAGCCCTAAATGAATGCTGTGATGTGTGGTGGAGCCCTGCGCCCGAAGTGTATGTGTGTGAATGTGTGGGTGGGTTGGTGGTGTGGGTGAGGATGTGTCTGTGCCTGTGCCTGTGCCTGCTTGTAATAAGTGCGTATGGTGTGTGGTGTGTATGTGTTGTGCATAGGTATTCGAACTAAACCGGTAAAGAGGCTGCGCTGGGATGAAGTGCAAATACATGTTGTGAGAATTTGGATGGTTTTTGTGCCCAACTTGAAAAAAATACCGTCTGTCTGTCTGTCCGCCCAATCTTGCCAGCCATACCATACCAAAGTTTTCCTGGCTGCATGCGATGAATGCCCAAAGCCATCGAATGTTCCAAAAGACTGAAAAGGGATCGATCGATCTATCATCCGAAAATGGCATCTAACAATTGACAGGGGTGAGAACAATACAATATACCGATCATGCTCGCTCGCCCGCTCGCATCGCTTGGAAGTGAAGAAGAGTCTCGGGCCTCCAACTCCAAAAGAAGAACTGCTCAGAATTGCTCTGCTTATGGCGCCTCTTCCTCTCGGCTTCATTTCTGACCAGTGAATATTGCCAAAATTAATCGTGTGATTCATTCAAACAAACAGAAAGAAACTCATGATTCGTTTCGTTCCCCTCGAGATATTCGTACTCTCGTACACCATGGGGTATCGTGTCATTCGTGGCAAACTCAGTTTGTCCTGTTGCGTGCTTCAAGCACCCCTCGACCTCCCGGCAGAGGACTGAAATAAGAAAAATGTGGAATTATATCGACTGTCTCGCATCTCAGCGAAACCGCACCGATCCGACAATACTTCGTTCCTGAATCTGCTGTTCAGTTGTAACGTATAAACTATCCAGGTATTGCATGGCCGGAGCATCCTTGAGGATCTTTGCAACTTGGATTCCGGCACTAATAAGCTGGAGAATCTAGGCACCTCTATGTTAGTACAGCTTTTTCATTATTCATTCCTTCCTCTTGCTTTTGGCCTGTGGTCAGTGCGACGACTACCTTCCCCGGTCTGCAGCTCAGAGAGACTACGACATGTTCACTGCCTAGCATCTGATACTCACATTACGGTCGTCTTTGAGTGGACGAGACTGGTGTTTCGCAGCATGTCTCATCTCTAATGAGTTCTCCAAGATGGTGACGAACTGCTTGATTTGACCGTTGTAGAGGACGCGGGCCGGGATCCGCCTCTTCGTTGCTAAGCGCTTTAATAGGTAAACCCACTCTGTCCATTCTCGATCGTGTGGCCGCTCGACCTGGGTATTGAGTTAGCACATGGTTCCTGGAGCGAAGCGTTGCCGTGAGGGAACGACCGTGGTGGTGCCGTTGACCAGCTATAGGTACAGCTCAGGGGCATGAGCCCTGGAGGGGTGACGACTTACCGGACGCATATCTTGAGTAAGTGGTATGGGGAACTGATACTTCGCAACGAAGTCGAATGCACACTGTGACAGTCGGTCATTGACTCGGGCCAGGACACTATCCTGCTCCTGCACCAAGAGGTTCGTGGGCAGATGTGGGAGCTCCCTTTCTTGCATCGCTACATAGTCCGCGGGCGGCCTTGCAAGGTACTGGTGTGGCCCATCAAACTCATCCCTGTTGGAAGGTCGCCGCTGGGTACGACCCCCCTTCGTGTTACTCTTTGACTTGCTTGCTCCTGTGCTCGCGCTGCTCTCCAGGCCGTAGTCTGATGCGAGGCCGTATTCAGATGCGCCTGGAGAAGCAACGATATCGTCCACTGAATCCGAGCTGGAGTATCTGCCATGGGCATCCCAGTATTGTGAACTCATGCTAGTATAGGACGGCTTGTGCACGACCCCCGGGTTTCCATATGACCCGGGCGACGGCCTCGAGGAATAGACCGGCGGTGAGGAAGAATACGGAGGCTCTGCACGTCCGACAGGACCACTGGTCCCCGACACCGACCCATTCATCGGTATAGCGTACGGCGATCCTGACCCGGAGGGGTATGTTACACTTCAAAGGCCGCTGTTATTCTTGATGTTCACCGGAAGGGGGGTTGCACAGTCTTCCTTACCTTGACCTATGATAGCTAGTGTCGTATCCGTTCGCTGGAAACGAACTGTCATTGTATACGACACTTGAAGGAGTCAGCTTGCCCGCTGGACACCAGAGCGAGGTGTGTGTGGTATCGCACCTGCGAGTGGGATTCCAGGGTCCGTTCGACATGGCTGTCTTGTATACAAGGTCCTGCTGGGTCATATTGCTTTCTCCGATATGACTGGAAATCAAGAATATCCACGGCCGTAGAGGATAAGAAAGAAAAGCAAGCGGAAAGTAAAACACACGCAACCTCGGAGAGAGTCCTTCGAGACTGTATACGCTCTGGCTTCTCAGTTACGGGCTTCCCGGGAGATACTCCTCGGCGAGCTCAGAATCTCCTCAAATCTGGGATCCACAGTCGCAATATTATCCGGAATATACTGGCTTGACTGGTCGGTCCGTAAAGCGGTGAGAATCCAATGGTGTTCAACTGACCGGGAAAAGAACTGGACCAAATGCGCCTTGATGGATTTGGAAATAACCTCTGGAACAATCACGAGCCTATATGCCAGGTTGGCAGAATCCTCCTGCGGTACGGTAAACTGGCGCGTGCAAGGCAAGGCAGTGCGGTCTGGTTCTAGTTATCCTTGGTTGCTTTGCTTCGGAGAAGACAGGCAGGCAGTATAGTGTATAGTGCAGCAGTCCATCGGCTCCAAAGTACGCACGAGACGGCGACATCTTATGTGATGAAGTAGCCCGCCGGATTTTGCCACTTCGACGAGCGTGACAAGGACGAGCCTCGCCGGACCAGGGGTCTCCTAGATTCACGCTGGGATACTGATCGCCCCAGTTCTCCCTAAATCTGGGGCGAGCCCGCGTTTACCAAAATAACCCACATAGCTAGTGAATGTATCGCCTATTTGCTATTGTGAGCTTGCCGCGTACGGCAATTAGCCCTTTTCGGGCGTCTACACCACTGTAGCTACTGAGCGACGAGGGGGCTCGAAAGGGTTGCTCTGCGTCGCCAACTTCCCGTTGGGAGTCTTGGGAGTGGGGATCGGCCAAGATGTAGGTCAATTGGGAATAAGCAAGAGATCTATAAGATAGCGCGGTATCAATTGCCTTCGGGGATGTTCCTGGAACAGAAGCAGACCTCGGATAGAGCTAATCTCGTTGAGGCCATGGCCAGCAACTATCGTCCAAAGCCAGGTGAAGGAAAGGGTGGGTAACCGTATTGGCACATTGGATCTTAGGGAACGCTTGGGGACTGGTGAATCGTAGGGCATCGATTGGGCAGGCAACGTCTCGAAGGAGACGGCAATTCTTCTGTATTGTTGCCCAAAACATCAGTGGTTTTCTCCGTCTCGCCAGCCGCTCTTAGCTGAGGCTACAGGGTTTCCCCTTGGGCGACGAATAGCGGTGACCATTGATTGGGAATGTGAGTGGATTGGGCAGGAACGGTAGCACAGAACTGCACAGAGTAAGGCCTGACGGCATTGCTGCCCAGGGCTTAGGAACAAGCTATAGGTCTATTGGCACCAGTTCTTCAGGGGTGAGGCCGGCATGCTTGAGCAGTAATTCGCGCCTCTGATGGGTGGCTGCACTGGCTGCACTGGCTGCACCGGCTGCACTATACCGAACCACCAACGAGGAGCTCAGCGCAAGATATTGACATGTTTAGAGCGTCACAACCAACCTTCTTGTTGCTCTGGTTTCATTCTACCTTCACCAACACCAACACTACCGTTACCGTCGCCATCACCGTCGCCATCAGCACCGAGATGAGGCGAGCGAGCATGTGCTGGGTGCTCTTGGCCACGCTCGATGTGCCGACTCCGTGATAGTAGTGATGAGGCAGAGATATCGCCGACTTGTTCGTTCTAGGTAAGAAACATCAAAGAAGAAATGCAAAACGGAAGGCTACTGTGCCAAGACAATCTAAATAGCAAAAATAGCGAGTTCAGCTTAGTTTGGGGGGGTTAGGCAGGTACCTAGTCGTAGGTAGGTGCTATGGTAGTCAGTCAGTTAGTATATGCTATAGCTAACGTCCGTCGTCCAGCGGGCCAGCGAATTACCGCCCGGTTTACCCACCCACCTGGGCACTATTACGGGTAGCGGCGGGCCCAATTACCTACGCCGCGCTACTACATACAGCGCAGTATACCAGGCGACGTGCCCAAGCTAGTAGAGTATAGAGTATATACGTGTTATGCTTGATAGGGGCAGAGGGGGGACTTCCATAGGGCCCCCCCTTACGCTTTCCCTAGGTAGGTAAATATACACTTGCGAGGAAATCCAGATCTGGCCACCCGAGTACGTAGCATACACCCCCCCAGTTCTGTTCTATAGTCGACGAGAAGGACATGTTGGCCATCAAAAAGAATCCCGTAGAATCATCGTACATACCTAGATACACTTCGACCTGCAGCCTCCCACCAGTTCTACCTGAGCCACGAGGACACATTCGCCCTCGACAGCGTCACTTTGACCAATACTAATCCCGAACGTACAGGTAGAGTCCAGTCGAGGGGCTGAGTTGGTCAAATTTGCCTCAATTGCGTTGGCATACTACGCTTATACGCATATTGAGGGTGACATCATCATTGTGGCAGATGCTTCACTGCGGATTGGCAGCTACCGTAGTATTGGCGTAGCAGCGCAGTCAGACTGACAGAGCTGGCAGGGTCAGATGTGGTTGAACTGTCTGGCCTATTTACGGAAGGTGGGATTAGCCGTCGAGTCCGAACTCAAGAATCCTCCAGTACCTAGGTAATATTGCCAGCAATCATCTTTATTCCATTGAGGTGTAAGTGGAAGGAAAGGGGTGGGAGCAACATCAACAACACGCTCGTGAGCTTAGCTAAGAAAGCATGCCAAGCCCAATGGTCGGTAATAAACCCCTCAAAGTCTCAACTCAAGTCGGGCTGGATCTCTTGAAAGATGCCTTCGCCAGGATGTAATGGGCCTGCCTACTTGAGTATGTATGTTGTGTTATTGGCGAGGAAGAACGGATTCGGTAGTTCGGTAGTTAGGTAATGTTTGATATCCGACAGACTACCTTCATCGGAGGGTCCGAGGGCCTCTCCCGGCACCGACTCGCACTTAGCGCCATCGCAATCCTTGCCCACCATGCTTCCATGTTCCTTACCTGCCGTTTCAGCCCTTCTAAGTTCTGGCTTTCCGGCGTGACATCGTGGGCACTGGGACATGGCTAGGGCTGAGCAAACCGCCAGGTAGGGAGGTAGACCAATGGCAGCCCGCTATATAGAGACCCAACCTCAAAACTGGAATCGCATACCAGCCTTGGACGTTGAGCCGACTCTCCATCCGTCCATCCATCCATGTTGCCATGCAGTAAGGCTGCAAGCAATATGTAGGTATTCCTTCCGCCCGCAATCGAATATCATGTCAGCATTGTCTGATCCCTTCTATCACATGGCCAGCCAGCATGTTTGTGCTTGGCCTACCCTCGCATATAGTAGTCTCCCGTATGGATAATATGATAATATTGTATCGTATACCCTCCCTACTATGGTATGGGAACGTTACCGTCCATTGTGCCCATGTTAGTTACCCTTAGATTCTATGCATACATACACGCATATTATACACATACATATTACAGAGAACACGATTATCTAGATACTACCCGCGCTGTATCTGGAAAGGCCCGAACGTCATGGCCGGTTCTGAGCGGAATCTGTTTACATATTCACACCGCACCTGTAAGCCGCTGGCGATCTTGGGGACGGTGGGATACGCGGGGCTGGGGGGCATGCATAGCCTGGTTGATGTTTCACGCCCAGGCCAGCCTTATCGTCTCGGCGTCCACTCCTTCCTTACATGAAGAAGGAGAAACACGGCTGCCTACGTGGTGCGAATAGATCTAAATGGCCAGTAGAGCGACATTTCCAGAAACTGAAAGCGAGCTACGTTGCTATCGGTTTCCCGGAAACCTCGTGGCTATGGAGTCGATGTTTGCCGTGAACCAGCGTCAGCGCAAGTTTCATCGCAGGTCCAAAAGGGGTTGCCAGGTTTGGTCAGTTTTGCCGAGCTCTGCCCCGAGCGAATATTCTTGAAGGGGCGCCTTTCTCATCGTGAACTCCTCCGGGGATCCCCAAACCCGGAGCCATGGCTGACTTGGGGACACTTCCAGTAAGCGAAAACACATACGATGTGATGAGCAGAGGCCGATATGGTAAGTATCTATGCAGTCACGTATTACCTACACCATCCCTCATCCCCGCGGCTTCCGTAGAGGCAAACCCACGCTCCGGGCTGCATATGCTTCGCGGCCCAACGTTCCCTCAGTCTACCACGAGCAGCACGTCAAACACTTGCTAGGATACCTATCTCACATACTACGTCATAGTTCATATTGCCTCAAGCATGGCGCCGAGTGCCGCTACTCGGATGATGATGCCAGCCCCAGATCGACCGGAACGCCGCCGCGTTCCGGGGATTCCGGAGCCGAGGCCGGGGAGTGGGACCTGACGTTAGGAGATACGATTCCAAGCAGCCCATTCGAGGAGATTGCGATGAAGTTGCCGGATAGATCACGATCCCTGTTTAGGTTATTTACAGATACGAAGGTGTTATACACAAAGCGTGTTGAAAGAAGCAAGGATTCGTTCATGTAAGCTGATGATTTCGGCACTGGTTCCAATACAGACCGGGAGACTGACGCTTGGATCCCTACAGCGTGCATAGAGCGTTGACGCATCCAGGCTTCTTGCATGCATCGCTTCTATTGACAGCTCTGCACTGGGCTTGGGAAACCGGCGAGTAAGTTCATGCAGGTCGTCTCGCTTCCTCGTCTCCTCGTCCCCTCGCGCGGCGGTCTAATCATTTCACGCTCCGTTGTCCCCCACCCGAGACCTTCCCGACACCCTTTCCTCGGCCGAACTGCTACCTAGATATTGATGCATCGAATAGTGCAGAGCGATTCCGGATACCTTACCTTTACCATAGGCTACAGACTATACGATTCGTGAATGAACAGATCAAAGATCCTATCAGTGCTATTCACGATGGCACTGTCGCTGCTATTGCAAGCCTTGCTCTTGTTGAGGTCTGTATAACAACACTGTCGGACCGGTAATGCAGTACCTGACAATTTATGTAGAATGCACTCGGATCAGTCGATACCGTGGCATCTCACCTCCGCGGGTTAGTCAGGATTAAGGAGTTACAAGAACCAATGGGAAGACCTAAGAAATTGGGACTCCTTCAGCGGATGATTCTCATGTAAATACACTAGGCCGCGTGTATGTCGAAGAACTGGAGAACTAATCCTCTCATAGGGCAGCACGGAGTGTAGTCCATACACCAAATGGAGACATTCTCGATATCGACAGAACAGACCTAGTACACCAGTCTCTGATCATATCACTGCTC
The DNA here is from genome assembly GCA_022225965.2 of Diatrype stigma. NCBI lineage: Eukaryota > Fungi > Ascomycota > Sordariomycetes > Xylariales > Diatrypaceae > Diatrype > Diatrype stigma. Next base: position 30,082 of record JAKJXP020000101.1, on the reverse strand, counting down.
GAGGTGATTGTCCGACCGATATATAGTGTTTTCACACTCAGCTCCCCGAGCGGCCGGGGCAAGTCACTTTCCGAGGTCTTAGCTAAGAAGACGCCGCATCCCAATGCAGACGACAGCAGCGCTGGAATGCCATTGAGACCCGTGGACTGTAGTCGGTCGGGGTTCATTGCCTGTTATTTCTACCTTTATATAATACTGAGAGAGGAGAAAGTTGACTCATTCATACTCAACTGGTTCATCGATCAACTGTTGACCGACGTCGGCCGAACTCAAGCTCCCATGCAGAAGGGTGAATATAACCAGGCTCTGTGGTTTTGGACCGTCATGTTCGGCGCATGTGCAACGATGGCGGGGAAGACAGACTCAGCCTTGGAAGAAGCGCAGATGAAGTCGGTGCGGGACGAATATATGGATAAGATCAACCTTGTGAGCCAGATTCTCAGGATCAAATCATGGGAAAATGCTAAGTGTGTTTTGCGTCTCTTCGCATGGGAGGATGAGTTCGATGGGGAGAGAGAGCTCAAGGCATTGTGGGAGGAAGCAGTGTGGGATGGCAACAAACGAGATAACCGAGCTGAGGACCGGGACTCCGCGTGCAGTGCCCGGGTTTTCTGGTAGGCGCGAAGGAAATAGAGAGAGACCCAAGTGTATGGCAATAAGTCATGAAGTTAGTTGTATGACTTCGACATCGTCGTCATCATCACCACCATTCTTTCGAATCAACTGAATAGATCACCCGTCGGCGGTGCCATGGGAAAAGCCATAGCTGAACGCTCAACCGCCTACTTTACAGGCAATTGAATTGATTGATTGAATGAATGAAAGAAGAATGACTCATTCACTCAGTCGTCAAATTTTCATCCCACGCAGTGCCGTAATCAATATGCCTGCAGGCATTTGGGGTTCGCATCCGCGCCGCCCACCAACAGACGCACGAGCGGCACAACGTGCGTTGCGCTGCGTGTGCAGCCGCAGCCAACGAAGCAAGAAGCTTTTTTCAATCTCGGCATCTCGATGGTGATGAGAGCGGGATTCGGGAATATTCCCAGTGCCAGTCCCCAGTTCTCAGTTCTCGACTCTCGGCTCTCTGCCCTCGACTTGCTGCTCTCTGGATAACTGATGGTGGTTGCTATCCTTTCATTGCTCATTCATTCAGTCATTCATTCATTACCTGTAGTGTACTTACCCTAGGTCGGTGGGATGGCCGCCCGAGGCTGCAGTGCTTGCAGCGTGCATACCTACATACATACGAGCTCATAATAGTACCTACCCCGCGCGGCTGGGATGAGCCTGTGAGATTGATATTGAAAATGCGTACAATACAGGGGCAGAGGAGATAGGTAATCAATGCACATGCTCAATGCACATGCTTGCTGCTGGTCGTTTTCATAACGTGGACAGACGATTCACACACTTACATCCAAATTGCCTGCACCATTCTTGGAACTAGGTGCTGGTGGTGGCCGGGTTCGAGGCTTTCCGTCCACGCCATGGAACGGCTAGATACGACGGCTGGGTACGTGGTAGTAGGTATGTAGATACTGTAGGAATGCGTGGAATGTCGACGATGAAGTGCTACTAGTATGGAAGTATGTAGTTACCTAAGTAGTCGTCAGGTAGTACCTACTACCTGCTGGTACTGGTGCGCGGCAGTGATGTTCACCGACTTTGATCTTTTAAGCTACGGCAACCGCCAGGAAATGGCAGGAGAGCCCAGGCAGCGCCAGCAAAGCCGGGCGAGTCGTTGGTAATTACACCGATAGTTGGACCCGACACCTGCAGTTGGAGCCGACAGTTGGAGCACCCCACGCAACTCCCGCTTCCTGCTGAATCCTGTTGTATCCTGCCGTAAAAAAGATGACATGCACAAGAAATCTAGGCTTTCCAGGTATTGCAGTCCATGGGGGTTATCAACATTTGCTGTATTTGATGGCAGCTGGATGGCACGATGACCGCCCCGTAACATCGCTCGAGGTATTTCCCACCTCGAAGCACCTTGGAGACGTTGGTGGGATTGTTCGTACCTGGTGGGATCGATGGGATCAATGGGATGTGAGTTGGTGCTGCAATGCTGCGTTGTCTCTGCAGCCACAGTGCCTTGTCACCCTTGTCACGTCGAGACATGCCGCTCCTCACGGGGGTGATAGGGCCTTGATAGGCCGTCGATGGCGGATGGCCCCCCACATGGTCTCTCACGCAGACCCTCAGGACCCTCTTTGAATCAAGGAAAAATCCGGTAGTGGCCAGTAGCGACGACGTCTCCTTGCCAATCCGGGCCAGGCCTGTTACAGATGCAGTAGAGGAGGACCAGCGGAAGACCAGCGCAGTAGGCCTAAGAGGAAAACTCATCAGAAGGAGGCAGGATCCGGGCAGTGAATGGACGAGGGAGGACTTGTCGGACGGCGGTTGGTCGGTGGTGGCTTCCAAGGGCTCACAAGGACTGCTATCGCCAGCGAATCATCCGGGATCAAATGTGATGAAATGGGTCGTGACAGGGGCTGCGAGCGGGGAAACTGTGATGATTTCTGCTAGGTTGCATCATAGGCCAAGGCCACGACAATCTCGCAGACGCCCAGGACTGCCCAGGAATGGTGCAAATGGCGCGGAATGGGCTTGTCATCCCATCTTGCAATCTCTTGCAATCTCGCTGCCCAGCTCCCCCCCCCCGGCTATCCTGCTCTGTATGGCAACAATAAAACCCGCATGCCCCCTTCCATGCCCAACTTCGATCTTTCCATCCTTATTTTTCAGCCCAAGCGAGAAGTATTCCTGCCCAACGACCGCAAGATCCATCCACATCCTCTCCACAACTCTACTGTCTCAGTTCTTCCGCTTTGAACCAATCTTCCATTCCTCTTACACAGCAGCTTACTACGCTTGATACCCAAGACCACACAGTGCCGTGTTTTGATTTTCCCGTTGTTTCTTATACCCAGGACTATCTCTGGTGCAACACCCTCTCGACCAACCTTGCCACAAGGTCTTTCTCCAGAAAACAGAGAAGCCGTTTCCACTCCCGCAAAGGACACTATCCGTTGTTGCCCATCAGGAGGATCCCAAAGCCACAGGATCAAATGACCGCCATGGTTACTTCACACCAGGACTCGATGTCCAACTACAACAACTCGTCACTAGACATGGACGATGTTCAGACTCCCGCGAGGTATATTGCACTACTTTCTATTTGAACTTGACAAGAAAAAAATATACTCATGTAGCGCTCTTCGAGTGCGATTGTTCTGTACTGCTGAGAAAAAAAAAGAAAAAGAATCATCTTCTGTTGGACAATCGCGAGTGCTTTTGCTCCTCCCACATGCCGAGGATCGTGACTTGATTTTATCCAGGATATCATTCCACAGGACAGGTGCCCATTATAGGAGCCAGTGGACAAACAGGACAAACAGGACTATGCCGAGGGGATTATCGTTGCCTGGATCATCAATTCTGAGGCTCAGCGCACATGCGAGCGGCTGGGCACTGCCCCAGCTAACAACACCGACACTCAGAGGAACTCAAGACAGACATTTGAACTTGCTACGAGCATTGGCTCTTGGCAATCATGGTGAGTATCGCCCACGAGATATGAGTGACAAACAGCATTTTTTCCAGTCAGGACTTAGCCGATGATGATGCCCATCATGCCCAGAGGAGAGAAACTTTTCCATGTCTTGATATTTCGAACCAAGGAGAAGGAGCTTCCGTATCAACCAACAGCACGCACCATTTGCGGACCACATGTTTTTAGCCAGACCTTGATGCCGACTACGGACTTTACACATTTCCATATGGACCCAGGCTTTATTTCCCTTGTTTTCCGTGGAGTACTCTTTCCAGCCGCTGTATTCGGCGGCAGTGTAGAGTGAACTGGCTCTTGTCATCAGGATTTCGACCACCAACCCGGTCTCGACTCGCCTCATCAACCAGGATCAATGTCATTTTTTGAAAGCGTTTTCCCGGGATCTTCTCTTCCAGTAGACGTGATGCTTCACTTCACGTGTCGGCCTCTTTGACACCCATGGATCTCGAGCCTTCAGCAGTCACGTATTACTACCATCCGAACATGGACCAACTCATGGGTTACCCTCACCTTGTAAATTGACGGCCAACACTACACCCGTTGTCACCATCACCTGGATCTCTGCCTTGACCATGGATATTCTTTTGCATTGCGTTTCCTTCTTTTTCTGTTCTTTGCTACCCGGATTGTCAACTCGGATGCCGCCCCTGGATGATATAACCGGATGGACTTGCCAACAACGGACTGCCTTGGACCGCCCTCGAGGAACTCGTCTTTCGTGGGACACGTCTTGGTCTGTACTGAGTAACTTCCCTCTATCGTCTGCGCTCAAACTAACCGCTATGTGATTACAGGAACAAAGTTGTGCCAGACGGAGAAGATTTGATTTTTCTTTATTTTATCTTGGCGTGACTTGATATGGCCCTATTGGGTAGTGGTAAACAGCACACTAACCTCACCTGCAGTGATTACAGCTCATATTCCCAAGGAAACATGATTCCTACTGCCAGTGGACATTTTCTTTATTCTCAGACAGGACATGCAGACCTACAAGGTTCAGTATGGGATTCGTCAGCAGAAGGCACACAGAACTTCAACGGAGAAGATGATTTCCATTATACATATGGCCAGATTACTCCCAGAGGACAGGGACAGGACCAGACAGAAGCCGCGGATGACATTTCCAGCAAGTGGATTGCCCCGGAACATGCACCAGCTGTCGCAGAGCCCATGCGACGGATAAGCTCGCGTAGCTCCTGTGGAAGCCATAAGAACAGAACTATCAAGGCCTCACGTAAGACCCGGCCAAGGATAGTCTCTGCACTGTCTCACGGCTCTATGTCGCATTATGACATAACAGGTAATGCCCAGATGGACGCATTCTTGCTCCCGGATTCAGATGCCCACTCGGTGTCGTCCCAGATGTTCTACCCTCAGCTCCCCATGAGCGCCGGCTTCCAAGCCGATGGATTGCCATACTCTCCCGCTGTGCTTGCGCCAGGCATGACGCAGCAGCACATTGACCCCAGCCACATGCAGTTGAACTTCGAAGCGAGTATTGCAGGTAACTCTCCAGGTTCGTGGGACTCCCTCAGCCAAGGGGGTTCGCGAATCTCTTCTCCCGGTATTCCCGAGGATGCTTCGTCCTGGTCGATGCCCGTGGGGGGCTCGCCAGCACACACCGCTGACTCTTCGCCTGTGATGGATGGCATGTCGCCAAGGTACGTTTCTTTTTGGTCGGAAAGCAGCAGCCGTCATGGTAGCTAGTGGGTGATGTTTCTAACGTGATGACTTCGAACAGCCTTGACCGCCAGATGTGCATGATGTCCGCGGATGATGCCAATGGAGCTGTCCTCAGTGAGGACCAGTTTGCCCTGCCCCCAGCGTTCTCCCGCCGCACCAGCGGCGATGGTGAATCTACTGCCCGGGACCACCCGCTGTACAGAACTGCATTTCCCCAGGCCGACGGACTTTTCCATTGCCCGTGGGAGGGCCAGTCTGGCTGCAACCACAAGCCCGAGAAGCTCAAGTGCAACTACGAGTAAGAACCCCCCGACTATATCAGCTGTCACCTTGCCCCCATTGCCTTGCCTAACCATCATGATCTCTTAGCAAATTTGTCGACTCGCACCTGAAGCCCTACCGATGCAAGATGGAGTCCTGCGAGAACGCCCGCTTCTCGTCGACCGCGTGCCTACTCCGACACGAGCGCGAAGCCCATGCCATGCACGGCCACGGCGACAAGCCCTACCTATGCACCTACGATGGATGCGACCGCGCCCTGCCCGGGAACGGATTCCCCCGCCAGTGGAACCTCAAGGACCACATGAGACGCGTGCACAATGACAATGGAAGCTCGCTCAACATGGGCAACTCTCCGCCGACGGCGCAGCAGCCCGTAAGCTCTCACTCGACCAAGGGTCGAAAGAGGAAGAGCAAGGACTCCGCGGACCACGGCTCCAGCAGCCGGAAGCACGCGTCCCGGTCCGCCCAGGCTGCGGACGCCGCCGCCGCCCTCAAGGCCGTGGAGCAGCCCATGATCAATGAGTGGAACTCGCACAAGCAGGCCCTCCAGACCTACCTCCAGGACTACAACGTCCCGGATGCATTTGAGCACCTGGAGCACATCATGGATGCCCGGGAGCACCTCGAGGCCATGGGCAAGATCTCCCAGAAGCTCCTCGGCTCCAGGAAGAGCCACCACCCATCCCAGGATTCCTACCGACGATCCTACGGACACTCTTCTGGCTGAATGAAGAATGTAAGTCATGATCCAATCCTCACTCTACACTACGCTGTTCCTCGATTTCCATCTGAAGACAAGACTAACGCGAGTGATACATAGGACAAACCGTAATGGGAGCCAGCTAGTTATTTTGCGACCCAGGGAGCATCGAAATTCATTTCAAAACACAAAGCCAGCCGGGATTTGCAAGTGCAATCCTGAGAACCGCCGCAGAGGGTCAGGAGACCCGAGACGGCCGGCCACCGGCTACTTGGACTACATGTCCCGTTTGAGAAATATCCCCTTGACCGTGTGAATGGAAATGCCAGACTTCGCCGAGCCCGGCAAGCCAATAATGGACATTGGACATCATCACCCAAGGAGAAACCAAACCTGGACGTAGTAGCTCACCACCAACACAAAAAAAAGTTTCAAGCAGAACCAGTTCAGACAACTGCTTCCTGGATTTTTGAAGGAAAACGAAAAGAAAAAGCCATGGACACGCGCAGAGGAGAAAGTTCGGATTCGGGATCGAAGCGGAAAATGGACGGGGCCCATCCACGTGAGCATTGTGCTGCTGTTGCTGCTGCTATATGCTGCTATGTGCAGCATAGCGTAGCATAGCATGGCATATCTTGCCACACGTGCGAGCAAATGAGTGAAACCCGGTTGTGATGGTTGTTTGCCTCCTTCCGTTTGGCGGCAACCATAGGTGGTGATGGTTTAACACATAGACCTCGCCTTGAAGGCTGATGGTCATGTTCGAAGCGTTTTTGCTTTATCTTGCCTTTGTGTGAAGAGCGGTCGCGATTTGCGACGCAAGATGATGGGGAGAGGAGAGGAGAGAAGATGGGGTGGTTTGGAAGAAAAAAGTCATTGCTAGATTTACTCTTCTTTGTTCAGACTTTTTTTATTTTTTGTCGTTTGGTCTTTATTGTCCTGTTGTTGGTTTTCAACAGTGTGTTTTGGTTTGGTTTGGTTTTTGCTCATCCCTCGCGATGATGATATAGTTAGACGGTTAGAGAAAGGACGGGGACAGGGACAAAAAAAGGAGGGAAAAATAGTCTGTATCTCGCTTGGACGACTTGCTACCGACTGACTGACTGACTGACCCTTCCGCTGCTATTCCTTACTGTAGGCTTGTTTGACTGACTAGAAAGTACCTACCCTCCTCTACTGGACTTTCCAGTTTTCCAGTGTCCCATGGCTGGCTAACTTGTATCTCCATAGGTAAGACGAACAAGCTTTCCACTCTCGACTTACCACCAGCAGAGTAACCATCGTCAAGATGCCTCTTGACTTCCTTCGCAAGTAGGTATCCGTAGTACCACCACCCCCAGCTCCACATACCTCTCATGCTGAGAGGCTGTTTACTACTACCTACTCGTCTCCTCTGTCGAGATTGTCCGCGACAATGAATCCCTGAATCAACCCCCTATCGAACGCTCATGAACCAGATTTGAATACAATCTGGACTGGTCAAGAGTGTTTGGCCACTGGCTGGATGAGAAAGCCCTGGTGAAACACCTAGGTTGAAGACGGCTCAGTCTTACCTACCTAGCAGCCTAGGTACCTACACACGGGGTCTTACGGTAAGTATTGATACCGCTTGATCAAGTGGTGATATGGGAGTATGGCAGACGACGTGGTCTCACCTCCGCATGCTTCCCTTCTCTAATTCCTCCTTACATTAGAGAGGACCAAACCCAACAAGGTCTCTTTGGTCCGTAGAGATAGAGGTCAAGCCAGAGCGCGAAAGCTGGGTGCCTGCGAATGAGATATGCAAACCACTACGTACATAGGTAGGTAATGTAATGCACATTCTTCGGCTCAACCCGACCGACTATCCCACATCTCGACGAAGCTATCCACCATTTATACGTATTGTACATCATCCCAGTACGCTGGTATGATCCGCACTGATCAGCCTCTGGAAATTCCGATTTACAATGCAGAATCCATCGTTCCGGTAGGTAGATTAGTACCTCTAGTTTTACATCTAAAAATAGAAGAAGAAAATACACTTGAGTATCACATGCTGCGACGATGATCTATCTTCCTGTCTAGCATCTTGAGCCACATGCAATGAACCGATAGATTTCATCCTACCATTGGCTACATCCCTTTTAACCATGCCTCGGAACAATCTATGTTCATCTCTATCGATTCCTCCGTAATGTCCACCCGTAGGTATGCATTGTGTCCACCCCCTTACCCCCGCATATTATACCGGGCTAATCAGCCAAGTATTAGATCGTGGGTGACTTCCATACTACAATTTAAACAACGTTACAACTCGGAACATTTCGAGTTAACCGCTGCCGCCGCCGCCGCCCCCAAGCCCGAGACCTACCTAGGTACTGTATTGTACACGGCATATATACATGGATGCTTGAGGAACCCAGGCGCGGGCCAAGCAAGCTTCGCGCGTCCCTACTGGGAAGCCTCCATTCTCGCCGATGCTACCTTACCTTACCTACATACAGAACAACTAAATAGCCCTTCTCGCCAACGCTCGCACAGCAGCAAGACCACGAACTATTAATGAATGGTTCCCGTCTTCGTGCCTGGCTTTCGATGGAATGGAAACCATAGAGCAGATAATAGATTCCGTGTGCGCTTGGAGCCACGGCATGCGGCTTCCTATGAGGCAGGAGAGGAGGAACTTCCCGTCCATGGACTACTTATGTAGTAGTACTAGGACTAGGTATGATTGCATGTGAGTGCCGCCCGCTGCAACCCCCATGTTCGCCGGGCAGAAAGAAACCCGCCGATGCAATGCGAGTGGTGGTGGATCAGGTCCCGACCGTCTTGCAACCTACGAAAGCAATGGCGTAGGTAGGTAATTTCCCTCGAAGGCTTTCTGTCTGTCGGTCTACATAGGTACCTGGCTATTCATGCAGGGGCTCCGCGCTTATATGCTGGAGGTAGGTAGGCAAGAGGTCATAGTATAGTACCTAGGTAGGTAGGTATGATGCTGGGCAGCTGCCGAGCAGGATAAAAGAGCGAAGATGTCCGCGTCTGTACGTCGTTATGTATAACGCTCTGGGGTTCCGAACCGTGCCTGCCTGCCTGCCTGCCTGCTTGCCTGTCTACCTACCCGTCTAGTTTATCCCTCGTTTCCTCCTGGACGGCTGTCGCTCGCTCGCTTCCTCAACAGGCATACTTCCTCCTTGCAGGAACGCAAAAGAAGAATGGCGCCTCCACAATGGGCACGGCGTTGTCTACGCGGCATCCCCCTCATAGCAGGACTGCTGCTCGTTGTCTCGGGAGCCGCGGCGGGATCATCATCCGCCTCCACCACCTCCGTATTATCCTCCTCCTCACCACCACCCCCCTACCCCCTCTCCTCCTCCCGCCGCCAGGACGGCTTCGACTTCCCCGCGGCGGCCGAAGCCGCCGTGGAGGCGCTCATGTCGACGTACGCGAACGACACGGGCCTGTGGGGGGTCCCGGCCGACCCGTGGTACCAGTCGGGGATGGCGCTGCAGGCGGTGCTGGACTACACGGCGGCGACGGGGTCGCGGCGGTACCTGGACGCGGCGCTGCACACGGTGGAGCAGCAGCGCGGCCCGCTACCGTGGTGGCCCGAGGGCGGCGGCGAGTTCCGCGCCGACAGCACCGACGACACCGGCTGGTGGGCCCTGGCGCTGACCACGCTGCACGAGCTCACGGCAGATCCCGAGTGGCTCCGCGTCGCCCGCCTCGACGAGGCCTACATGTTCGCCTACTGGAACACGACCACGTGCGGCGGCGGGCTCATCTGGGACATCGAGACCCGCGAATACCACAACGCCATCTCCAACGAGCTGTACCTGGCGCTCACGGCGCGGCTGTCCCTGCTTCTCGGCGGCGAGGACGGAGGAGACTACTACCGGAACCAGAGCCGGCTGGAGTGGGACTGGTTCGCGGCCAGCGGCATGATCAACGCCGAGGGCCTGGTCAACGACGGGCTGACGCAGGACGCGGCCTGCGCCAACAACGGCGCGCCGACGTGGACGTACAACCAGGGCGTGCTGCTGGGCGGGCTGGTGGACCTGCACGCCGCCACGGGCGACGCGGCGTACCTGGCGCGCGCGCGCGCCGTCGCCGACGCCGTCCTCGCCAGCGCCCTGCTGGTGCAGGACGGCGGGATCCTGACCGAGCCCTGCCCGGCGGGCTCGGCCGACTGCGCCGTCGACGCGCCTATCTTCAAGGGCGTCTTCGTGCGCTACCTCGCTAAGCTGGACCGCGCGCTGGAGCGGCTGGAGGGCCAGCGGCCGTATTACGCATTCATCGAGGCGAACGCCCGGTCTGCTTATGATGTTGCTAGGAGCCGCAACGGGTCGGGCACGGGGGACTTCTACGGGTACATGTGGCAGGCGCCCTTTGATACGTCGAGTCTCGCTAGGCAGGTGAGCGCGGTGAACCTTATGGTGGCGGGCCTTTGAGGTAGGCTGCGTTGTGATGATGATGATGGGGTAGTATTTGGGTCGATCACGTTTGAAGTGCATGAGGTGCGACCGAAGTCTATCCTGATATAGCTCATAATGATAAGAGAGAGCCATTTGTATTGTCCTTGCTATGTAATTACACGGTCTGATGCCACCCCGAATTTATAGAAGCCCATAGCTATTCCCTCCTTGCTTCCTCAGTCAGCCCTTCCATTACTGCAAGAATATGAGAAGCAGCTTGCTGTGTCAAAACCTCCTGCCATGTCCATTGTCCCCTCGTTTTTTCCATTCAGCTACCCCATGACTGGTCTGTGAGAGCTCGGCCTAGCATTCTGAGGGGCGAGATTGTGAAGTGTCGAGGGATACGGTAACGCCCCGGTGTCATTCATGTTCATTGCATAATAACAGGAGGTCCAGCCGACGATCCCGAAGCTCTCTGTTGGTTGCTGTCCGCCGGCAAACGTGGTGTAATTGGGCAGTGGCGGAACATGAGCATTGGCCGGAATGTTGTTTTGGCCAGGGTTTCCTCCTTCCAGGACGGCGCATTGCAGTCTTCCCCTTCCTCTACCTTTGCTTCTTCGGCCTTGCGTCTAGCTTTGAGCCATTGCGCGTCCATTGTTTCTCTCCATAGTTTGAGCTTGCTGGCGAAGGCCTCGGGCTTGACCAACAGATTCAAGGCTAGGTCGCATGCCCCGGATATCCAGCGGTAGGGGTATCTACCCTGCTCCCCTAGCTCCAGCATCCGGCGGATGGTCTTGTGGTCGGTGAGGTCGACGAGCTGTACAGGTGCCTCTAGGTGCTCGAATAAGCCCGAGGCAATGGCCTGTTCATCAGTGGCGTAGATGTTGGCCGACATTAGGGTGACTAGGTATTCCCGTCCGGGCTCGAGAAGCTCTAGGAGCAGGTAATCACCATAAGTGAACATTGGTGGAAGGATACTGGTGAAAAAGTAGTAATCGAAGCAAACTGCCTTGGCATTGCGCCCAAGGTCTAAGAATCTCGAGAGTCTCTCTGTGTCGACCGATACACTGGTAGCCCTGGGGTTCCGGTTGAGATGGATGATGTCGGTGCCACGACGGTAGTACCAGGGGTTGTATGTGCTTCTCGACATGGCGGCGGCAGTAGAAGCTGGTGTATCGCGCAGTGCCTCCGTGTCCCACATGAGGCAGCCCTCTTCCTGTGCAACTTGGCGGGCTTCGCGGTTCGCTCTGCTGAAAGCAGGGGGTTGGGTGTTGCGTTTCACGGTCAGTTCCTGCGGAAGGCATAGTTCGCAGGTAGTACCGACATCGTGGTGGCGGCATACTGGGTAGTTGAACTCCATCACCCTGGTAGTCGGCATGCAGGCTTTCTAGACCATCACGCGCAACTCCGGGGGCAGGCGCGGGAAGTACTTGAACTCCGACGCCATTCTGTATCGCGAGGCGTTGTGATCCCTTGCACCTGTATGTGTAAGTGTAAGTATGTAGGGCAGGTGAATCTTGGGAGGGGTCGTGAATCAAGAGTGGGAAGACGCGTCGGTACCTACCTAGCTGTGTAGAATTCAGGTCGGGATGGATGAGGAAGATGGCTATGAGGGAGTGACAGAGAAGAAACAGGTGAGATGGGGAAGGCAAAGAAACAGAACTGTGCAACGTATTCAGTTGGACTTGATCGTTCTGTGTTGAATTCTAATCAGAGGTCGGATTGCGAACCTGGGTGTTGTTCGACGGGTATTCCGAAAAATACGTCGGTACGTACCTATTGGCGTCGCCTCAGTAACAGGGAGATCAACAGGAAACACCCCAGTGCCTGTTGATCGAATGCCTACCTACCTGTGTGCTTTAGCGAGACAAGCCCTGTGCAGTGGACTAGGTGATTGCTACGTACCCTTCCTAAAGCTGACGGTAATCCATCTACTTAGCTTACCCCTTTGTTAGTCGACATGCTGCATGCTGCATGCTGCATTTTGATGAACTAGCACCCCTTTCTACCTCCTGAACATCTTCGCACCTGACTACCTACAACACTACCGTACAATACAAATCTGTTGGCTGTTTCCCGCTGGGCTCGGCTCGATACGGCTGGTCTACCTAGCAAGCCTGAGTACATATTATATACAGCCGCGCGAAGGAGAACAAGAAACATACATAACTTCTGCCATGACGAGTTCGCAGTCCAGCTGCTGCATTCTCTAGCCGCGGGGAGACCCCGGAGACAGGGGGAGAGAAGACGGATAATAAAGAAGAGAAGGAACGAAACGAAAATCTAGTCTTACACAATCCCAGTCATGTCAGCTAGCTGATTGATTGCTTGATTGATCTATCTATTCCAACAAAAGCCTTTATGTTTGATGTGTTTGTTACGCAAACGCTTCCAGCCCGATGCAGAAGAGGAGGATGGATGGAAAACCCCCTCTTGACGAAAAGGAGATCTATCTAGTAAAGAATATTACAAGGGAAGCAATCGATTCGATGTCCTTTTTTTGTGTGTGCCCCCCTTTCCCTTCCTTCCTTCCATTCCCCTTCCCCCTTTGCCGATCGAAGGTGTCGGACAGACAGGGGCCGGGTAGAAAAGATGAATCCAATAAAATGCTAGAACGCGGAAAACCCAATAAAAAACTTCGATACTCCGAGGCTCAGATGCAAAGTTGTAAAACAAAGAAGAAGGTTAAGGTAAGGGAAAGGGTAGAGAACACCAGCTCTAGATGTAGGGGGAGTTTGGTTCCGACACGCAACTGCGTGTACCCGTATTTGTTATGCTATGCCCGCAAAACGCCGCCGTCTAAACTACCTCGCAGGAGGACTTAATGGGAAAGACCAGAAATCATAGCTATCCGTAAGGCAAGAAAGAAGTCTCTCGCCTGGATCTGACGCTCGTCGCCGTTGCGCCACACGTATTCGACAGTATATTAACATTACAGCTCGGAGCTTGCATTATTAGAGAGCGTGTCTGCGTCGCTACAGCAGATCATCCCGTCCTTAATTCGTTTTTCTAGGCACCATGTCATGCGCCCCCTAGCTTAGATGAAGCCACCCTCGTATGTCGAGTTGTGCTTGCGGGCGCTTTCCAGCATCCGGATGTCCGGCACGTCGGCGCCGAAGTCCATGATGAGGATCTTGGGGTCTTGGCCCGTACTGACGATGCGCCGGTAGTCGCTTTTGGCGCTCAGGACCCAACTAGCATGCCACCTAGGGAAGCTCAGGAGCTGTTCACCCGTCTCCATATCAAAGACCTTGATGTCGGTATCATAGCTTCCGCTGATGAGGCGTCCATTTACGCTGTCAATGTGAAGACTGCGCACCAAGCTCTCGTGTGCTTGCATCTCACGTATGCATTCGCCCGTATGGGCATCCCAAATGCGAACCACCTTGTCGCTTCCGGCAGACGCGATATACCGGCCGTCCTCCGAGAACTGGCTGCAAGCAAGACCCTTAGTGTGTCCCAGGAACTCGCGGATCGTTTTCCCGCTGTCGATATTCCACATCTTGACGCTGAAATCGCCGGAGCAAGAGACTATGGTATTGCCACGCAATTGAACCGCGTTTACAGGCCCGGTGTGTCCTCTGAGCTGCTTGAGTAGGGAGCCAGTTTCTCGGTCCCACACGCAAATGCTGATATCCTTCGAGCAGGTCACGATGTGCTTATCATCGAATGCCAGGTCGAGAACAGCTGCCGTGTGGTTCTGAAGACGCCGCACAGGTCGATACCCAGACTGGACGCTGTAGACGATGCAAGTAGAGTCTGACGAGCCGGTGACGAGTATGTCGTCATCGTACTGGAGGCATAGGATAGAGGCCTTGTGGTGGGTAGGGAATGACACTGTGACAGGCACGGATGGGTTCATACGTTCGTTGTCGGGCAGAGAAGCGAAGTGAAGCGGCTTGCCATTCGGGTCGAAGAGGATCGAGGTTTCGTTAACGACTTCCGGAGGACCAATGACAAGACGGCACTGTAGCGTGTGCATATCCCAGATGCGAATAGTCTTGTCTCGAGAGCCTGTGATAATTTTGTTCCTGTTACCGTTAGTAGAAATTCCCCAGGCAGCGTTTTGGGGCGGATTGCGCGTACTCATCGAACTGTAGACAGTAGATACTGTCCAGGTGACCATTCAGATAGACCGCCCGAGCTCGCCTCCCAATCTTCCACCGCTGGTCAAGTTCTTGCCGCGCTCTGTATATCTTCTTCCAATCATTGCCGGAACGGATACTAGGCACACCAAAGCCGGTGCCGGGTTGAACTGGCAGCGTTGTCGCATAGGTGGCCGCCTTCTCCCTTAAGAACGACTGGCGCCAGACGTGCTGGTCCTTTATAACCTCGCACCATAACTTGGAGACTCTGCTAGCCGTAGCCAGATGGGAAGCATCTAGATGGGCAAAGACTTGGATGGCGAGTTCCACTGGGAGCTGGGATATGAAATCTATCCGGGCAACAGATGAACTTGGGCCGGTAGTAAGCTCCGACTCGGATTCGGATTGGGTGAGGGTTATCCCAATGCCACTTTCGCAGTCGTTGTGAGGCCCGTCGGCAGATAGCCAGTCGTGCTGTTGTTTGGCGAAAACAAGATACTCGTTCTGCATGGCAACGGCGGCCTTCGCGGCAGCGCCCGTGTGGTGCGGAATGATCGGGGGCTCGAATCGGTTGCCGGGTACGGGGACCTCTGTGAAGTTCGACGCCACAGGCGAGTAGATGGTTTCGAGGCCTGCGCGGCTTCCATACTTGGTATGCCTGAAGGGGGTAGCATGCCGCAGTTTATTCCATGCGGAGTGTGATGTCGCTGGTCGAACATCGTATATATCTGTGGCTGGCTCGGAGCTGCGTCGATCACCGCGAACGATGCCTTTCATGAAGACCAAAGACGCGCGCCGCAGTTTACCTTTGAGCGAGTGACCCTGCCGATTCGCATCATTGGGGGAATGCTGTGGCGACTCGTCGATGGCGGACTCTCCCAACTCATTCGGAGCAATCTCGCCGTCCGCGTCGGCAGCGGCCAGGGCATCGGCTATAGCAAGAGACTTCGGTCGACGGCGCCATGGTAGAGACGTGCTGACGCTCCGGTTCCTGTTGGAGGAAATGGCCGTGGTCGGTCGAGGAGAGGTTTCGTGGTAGACGGTCTTTTCCAAGACGGCATCTTGGAAGTACGAGCTGGAACTCGACATCGGAGGCTCGTCGTACATGGTGCTGGTAGCCATGGGCGGGATCGTTGGAGGAGCACCTTGGGCTGGCAGGTCGATGTCACCTCTCTGCTCACGTCACGTCACACTACAGCAGGGAATCGATCGAATCTGGGTTATTGGCAATGGCTGGCGATGGTCGGTAACACAAAATCCACCGGGATATATGGCCGGCTCGTTCCTGCGACGACGGGAGCGAAGGCTTGAAGGCTTGAAGTCTATGAATAATATAGCGATACAGTGGCGCCTATCTCCTACGATGGAGATCGGGGTTTGCGTAAAGCAAATAATGATAGGGGGCTGCTTGCTTGAGCGAATGGATTATGTATGATTTGGGTGTAGTGAATGACAGTGCCATGTGCCATGCGGTCGGTGCAGGCAGGTGCAAAGTGTATGTAGGTGCAGATAAGAAGGGGAGGAAAAGAAAGAAGGGACAAGAAAGGGACAAATGCGTAATGATCTTCCTGCCCTTTCGAAAGTATGTATGTGCGCAACAAACAGTCAGCAGCAGTGAGATCGCTGGTCAGTGTTTTGAAGATTGGCAAAAAGATGTATAGAGGTATAAGACGGGATGTATAAGATTATACCAGGCACTACAGGTAGGCACTTCGTAGGCACTTTGTAGGCACTTCGTATGCAATGGGTGTTGGCTGTACTTAACTAAAGCTTGTGTTTTTAGCCTTTTAGGATATGATTTGGAGATGATTTGCTATGTGTTACGTCCCCTAACGTTGCTAACGTTGCTAACGTTGCTAATGTTGCTGTTAGGTACGGGCATGCCATTTACTGCTATGTATCAGTGCGTGTATGTACATACATACACCCCATGCCTTTACTGGTCCCACCCTGTAGGTAGTTTCCAAACTGTATGTACAAACGTTTCATAGGAGATTGCTAGCCTAGGATAGGTACTACGGAGGTTGCTAGGGCGCCAAACTACATGACCTGATTCCCGGGCCTGGACCCGGACCTGGACCGGACGTCTTTCTCCCTATCTTTCTGTTAACAAACACCCAAGCATTTTTTCTTTTCTTTTCTTCCTTTTCCCTTTCTTCCAATCCAATCCAACAGTAAGTTTCGGTCATGACAGGACGTTCCGGTCCCCTCCCCCTGAGTCAGACAATCAAAGTTCCTGTACTATTGCACACCGGCACTCAAAACTTCTCCAGGGATTCTGGAACCCTAGAACTTCCAGAATTTCTATGTCGTAGTAATACACCGCACCAGTAAAACACTAATGTACGAAGGATGCAGGTCTGGTGTTCGTCGGATTTTATGGACCATTAGGGTCGGGGGCTCCGATGACACCTTCGACGTCGCCTTTTCAGCTTCTATGCAACTTGATAAGAACACACTTTCCCTCTGCGAACATTCGTCAATTTGTAAATTATCTTGGTAAGTTATACCTAACGAGCGACCGATAGCAACCAAAGGCTTCCAGCACTAGAAAGGGCTTTGGTAACATCCAACAGGACACAGTAGGTATACAACCTGGAAGCACTCAACTATGCAACTAGTAGGGTAAGGGGTCTGATACTTCGTACTTGCTTTTCGTTTCCTGTATACCGAACCCCTGGTTTCTTAGTAATGAATGACTATAATCAGGGCTCGTATGGCTGTACCACGTCTTTTATACATAACATCAACGAAGGTTTGTCGAAGTACAAACAACCCCTGGTTGGTTTCCAACTGGAGGATGCTCCATTCTCTATATAAATAGAGCTGGAATTCCGTCGGTGAATGTCCGTACGGTTGGCACCTGAGAACAATTGTACCTCAAAGAAAAATAGGAATTGATCATTACATAGTAGCTGGAGGTAAGCAAAAAACCCCGTGAACCCCCCCAAGACCTCTAACTAGCGTTGGAAGGATCTCTGGGGAATGGGGAATGCTTGACGCGACCCAACCCGCGCCCGAACCCCTGATTGCTCCAATTAAACGGGCATTCCTTACCTGCTTCGATTGGAGACATGAGATCATCCCGACAAGCCGGCTCCAGTTTGGATGGCGCCCTTGCAAATTGGAGCAGTCCATGGCACCAGCACCACCAGGCTGACCAGCAGCACCAATGAATGGCGATGCGAATGCGACTGCGACATCCCGACTTCCGGGGCCCGGGGTCCGGTAGGAAATAATAGGGCGAGCCATGACTCTGGGTCATCTTTTCCTTCCACAATCCAGTCATGAGCCAACAGGTTTTTCTTCTCCCCTCCCTCCTTCCCCTGTTTGGCAGCACGAACAAAACAGGTCTACTATGATGTATGTACCGATGCGTCCATTCCAGACCAGGGATAAGTTCATAACTAAGTACCTATGGGATACCGTGACCCCATTTGGTTCGTATGAGCAACTTCGTATGGGCAGTAGTAGACGCAAATGTAAACCATGTTATAATTCCGGTGTTGTAAATCCGGTCCTGTGATGAGGCAGCGGTTCAGTGAACTGCCGAAGCCAGCAATACTGGCAGACTGGGAATGGATACCTAGGGCTGTTAGGTAATACCTACATGTAGGTACAAGACCATGTAGGTACAATACCTACCTACCTACATACACCCGACACATGCCTATGAACCCGAGAACCCGCGACGAGTGGGACGCTAATGACTACGGCGCGCCCTGCCTGTGCTGAAAGCCATTAGATCCGTTTCGCATCTCCATTATCATTCGATGGGCTTTAGATATCACGACCGACATAGTAGGCATAATGATTCATGCAATGAAATTCATGAAAATCAGGTAAGGTAGATCTCAGCCTTGTCGAAGAAGAAGCGTCCAGCTCCGTCCCGAACTTACATCCTTACATACCTAGCATGCGAGTCTACAGCGGGCATCTCGGAATTATGCATCCCAAATAGGTATTTGCGAACCCTCGTGAAGATCCCTCTCACCGCGCTTCTTGTCTTTATCTTTGGGCTCATCGTGGGCCGGCGAGACGAGCTTCCGGACAGCATCCCGCGTATATCACTAGGTCAGACAACAAGCTGGCCCTGTCCGGACGCCACCTCGGCGCCGAGGCCAGGCTAGGTCGGGCCGGTGGATGTAACCGTCTCGTTGACCCGCTCGCCAAAGTAGTAGCCGCAGACGCCATGGCCGCGAGGGAGGCGGTATTGTCTGCTTTCATCTCAGCGTCCGCGTCAATGATGTCCACGGTGGAGATTGGGTGGAGACGATAGAAGCCAGGCACGGTATGGATAGTCTGCTGTCCCTCACAATCTACAAGTACATACTCTACATCTCTTTAGAACTATTCTGGCCGGATTACAACACCGTTCGTCTCGGACCGTCGCACGACATCGCTCTCATGTAACTGGCCAAAACTCTCCGGACCTGCTTGTCTTGGATCGGGTAATATCGTATGGGTTACCGTTAGCTGCCGCTGCGCTGCCTCCGATTGGGCACTGCATCATCGCGTCACCGCGAGGAGTGCGTCATAGTCGTATTGTGTATATATCTAAGACATCGTTGTGGACATACGGGGTGGGAGTGGTTTGGGTCCCTTTCGGGACATAGTCACGAAGCTATGAACACTAAGGGGGAGCAGCTCGTAGAAACAATACCAAGTATTATATCTACATATGCATCCCTCAATATCCAACGAGCCTTCATGCCACTTTATCATCTTCTATATAACACGAGCGAGGTAGGCAGAGAAAGCCAGCCTATCAAGAAACAAAGCCGGCACTGCCAATTGCCCAAGATGCAGGATATCATGGTGTACGAAATGGTGTTCTAGATTTCTAGCTGACAGGTTACACCACCAGCTATGAGCATATAACTAAGGCTTCGAGGCGCTCTATATTCATGCGCCGAACACCTTGTCATAATCGACCATAGTGAACCGGTAGCGCACGTCGCTCTTGTGCAGGCGCTGGACCGTCTTGGACAGGTTCTCGGCGCTCAGGGGCACGGTCTCGACCCAGGACGTGATGCCCTTGGCGGCGACGAGCTCGAACATGGCCAGCATCTCCTTGCGGCTGCCCAGGTGCGAGGCGCCGATCAGGCAGCCGTTCGGGTTCAGGTCCTGCGGCTTGATCTGGAGCGTGGCCTCCTCGGGGAAGCCGACCGAGATCCACTTGCCGTGGACGTCGAGCAGCGACAAGTAGGCGCTGAGGTCGAACCCGGCGCCGAAGTTGTTCGCCGTGCTGATCACCAGGTCGAACGTCATCCGGTGCGGCTCGTTCCAGTCCTTGTCCGCCGTGGCCAGGAACCCGTCCGCCCCCATCTTCTTCGCGTCCTCCTCCTTGCTGTGCGTGCGCGAGACCACCCACGTCTCGGCGCCCAGGGCTTTCGCGAACATCACGCCGTAGTGGCCCAAACCGCCCAGACCCACGATGGCCACCTTCTTGCCGGGGCCGACGCCGTTCCGAACCAGCGGGCTATAGGAGGTGATTCCGGCACACAACATAGGGGCCGCAATGTGGCTAGGAATAGAGTCGGGAATTGGGAATACCCTAATCGCAACGGTTTAGTTAATGCTGCAGGCTAGAACCCTGCCTTGGTGAAGAAGACACCTACCAGTACTCGTGTGTCCTTACTTGGGACGAGTAGCCACCCTGGGTCACAACACCAGAGTCGGGCCAGACGGCGCCGTATGTGTCCAGCTGCTTAGTGCAGTACGTCTCGTTGTCGTTCTTGCACTGTCGGCAGTCCAGGCAGGAGTAGGACTGAGCACCAACGCCGACTCGCTGGCCCTCCTTGACGAGCGTCACCTTAGGGCCGACCCGCAGAGCCCTGCCGACGATCTCGTGGCCAACTGTTAGCGGGAAATGCTGGGCACCCCATCCCCCGTTGATGGTGTGGATATCACTGGAGCAGACGCCGCAGCATTCGATCTTGATGTCGACATCGTGGTCGCCAAACGGCTTCGCGTCGAATTCCCGCAGGTGGAATTGGTTCCAGGTCTCGGGCGAGTCGACCTGGAAGCCCTGAAACTTGTCGAACTTGCTCATCTTGTTGTTGGTTCGTAAGTGTGCTTCTTTCGAAAGTCAAAGTACGAGGAAAACACCGGCTACGGCAGGCGACCTTGGACTGCGGTATTATGGACAAAGGAGTATAACAAACAGCCATCGCGAAATTTCAGGAACGAGGGTCACGGAGGGGTAATAATCCCCAAGACCACCTTCCGCACCCCCCCTGGCACTTACACCCCGCCATGCCATGGAGGGGTATCATCGAATAGGATCGATATTCGGCCGTTTTAACCGCCACCCCCTACATACGTTTCAACAACGCGACGGGACTGCGCAGGCAGAAGATGCTGGATAGCAACCTGCAGGACCATATCCACTCGCGTAGGCGACATATGCGACTCAGCGCAAACGAGCCGACAAGATTGGCTAGAATGGAACCTCGGGCACTTCTTCCGAGATCCAGCGCCGATTCTTCCACCAGTCAGAGTTCGGGATGAAGCTAATCACGGTTTCCACGATCTCGCTATAAATCAAACCCGAGATGTTCATATAGATATCCACTAGACCCCTGGAAAGTTTTTCTTGCCTTTTTTTGTCAAGCCATTTGCGCCCTTCCAAGAAGAACATAACGATCAAAAAGGTGTGAATAAAATTAAAGCCGTATCTACCTACTTCTTTCTGTCGCTGTAGATAAATGGCTTCGGATCTCCTGACCGACAGCTCATCAGTCTCGCTGGTATCGGTAATGGGGTGCCGGCCGGATCAAAGCTACCAGTAGATAGAGGCTGCAAGTCGCTATCCATAGATCCCCAGGTATCGGCCCTAATTCTCTGGTCTAATGCCATTGACATCGGGTCGGCTCGCCAAGATTTCATCGTGGAGCTCCAACTGGGAGTTCCAAGCCATTAACTACCTCTCGGGCCCCGGTCCACGGTTTGGTTGTGCCGACTCCGATAGATAGCAACTCAACATATCCAACTGCATTTTCCTGGGCTTAACGGTAAACCATGCGGATAGAACCCCCTCCCCGCCAAATGAAAAGCAAATGGCAGGATAATGAACTCCGTGATTGGTGATTAGAGTAAACGTTGGAGAAAGATGCCATCCTTCTGCTGTTTCCTGTTCCCCCACAATCATTTTTTCTTCTTCGGTGCAACAGCAGCCTGAGTTCCCAGGCCAACACCGGTAAGAAATGAGATTCTCATCGCGGCTCCAAAGTAGACGAAGGGCACGTTGCCCCAGTCGAGGGAATTCCACCGCGAGACGTCCCAGTATATGCTTGATCCCAAACCTTTCAACGAGTATAAATGCCCGAAATCCGCAACAAGCAGGCCGAAGAGCAGAGCCTTCCACACTCGCAGGTCCCCGGTCGACCGCAGGACCACGGCTTCGTTCAAGGTGAAGAGGAGGTACAGGTTGGCGAGCTGTGACATCACGATTGACGTCCCGAGGGGCACCGGCGACGTGGCTGAGCCCGCGTGGGTCATGGTCAGATATTCATCCTGGAGGAAGTGGGCGTAGTAGGCGCCCACGAAGGCGAATATAGGTTCGATGACTAGAAAGAACAAGCGGTAGGCTAGGGGTAGGGAGAAAGAGGAGGGGGGGTTTGCTGCCTTTGCCATGGCGAGTCCGAGCAGTTTCGTGTAGCGTCGTCGAACTAGACTAGACTATGTGTGCTGTGTAAGATTACGAGAGATCGGATGTATCGTTCTCTGGGTGTCTCCGGTCGCCACTCCAAATACTGATGAGTCGATAATCACAATGTAGCATGTGAACAATCTTGAAGTTGGAGAGCTTGCTATACAGGTACGGACGGCATGAAGAAGTCCCAATGTTGAATCGGATCTTCAACCCTGAGGGTCAATTGGTTAGATGGACCCCAGCCGGGTTGGAATAACCTTGATCCCCCAAACACTTCCAGGCTGCCCACCTACCTAGGTATCAACGTTGTCGAATCTGCAATATACTACGAAGGAGCCCAAGGAAATTCGGCAAATAGGCGTTTGTTGAAGTAGGTATGTACTTCGCAACAGAAAACAAGAGCAGGGCTACTACGCAAATGCTACCCGACGCAGCCAACGGAATGAATACAAGGCGGGGATAGATGCGTAAAGCTACGCAAGATCTCCAGTTAACTACAGTAGGTAAGTAAATATCTATATTTAGACCTCGGACTCCTCGATGATTTTCTGGATTTTCCTACTTTAGTACCTAGGTACCCACCTCACTCCTCCAGACATATAAACAGCGCTCCGCCACTATTCATTGCTGGTGACAATAGGAATGTAGACGCGCGAACGAAACTGGAAGAAAAGAAAGAAAAGAAAGACCTTCGTGACTGCAATGTTCCTTTCCCTTCCCTTTTACTTCATCATCATACGGGATCCTCCGTGAAAGATTACGGGTACTAATCCCTCATCCCAGGGGTTGGGTGCACCCACATGCATATGTCTAGACGGGGCTTAAAGCGACTCAAAAGCTGACTGCTGCCATCACGATAAAAACCGTGCCTCATTTTGATTCACTACTGCTGCGGCTTCCCCCCATATCAAACATAGCGTACATAGTAGTTGCCAAAAATACTCGTCCTAGCAACTGGACCGCAACCTGGAAGCGATCGCCCCTCAGCAATACTCATCTAGAACTAGCTGGAGCCTCAAAGGATCAGGTTACTGACAAGTGTTTATGGAAACATACCTAGGATTACACTACCTGAGTGCAAGTAGTACATAGTCATGTCCAGTGTCCCTTGCTTCTGACAAGTCTACATAATAGTAGTTACGAGGGTCAGTCCGAGCTGCCAACACACGTAGCAAATAGCAAATACATACCGGAATACAAGGTAGTCCAGCCATCTGCGATATCTTGCGAAGTACATGCTGTTTGATAGGTCGTTGCACAAGGCGGTTTATTAGTGCCCTGACCTCATATGCAAACTTTTGCCCCGAAAAAACAATAGTGATGTGTTGGTTCAGCGCACTCATCCATCTTCGTGATTGATTCCCCAGTCTGTTGATACACATTCGGCTCTTCGCAATCATCTACCTGCCCAAGCTGTCTTTTAGCCTACCCGAATCCTTCCATCGATAGCAACATTCGCCTACATCCCCCGGTCTACCTGGTTCGGGCAATTCGATATATCATTCTCCATCATGGCGGACGCCCAGCAGAGACTCGGGCTCACTTGCCCAAAGGAGGGCCAATTTGTAAGCATTTTTGCGTTTGTCTATGTTTGTCTGGTTATACTGCGAGAGCGCCTCTACCTACCAACGCGAGCCCTTCCTCCCCAAGCTAGCTTGGGCTTCATACCGCTTGTATGATCGCGATAATGTTGAGAAGAGCAGTGGTTAATTCGAGGATGCTGTAGTACATTTGTGAGAATTCAGATATACGCTTTATCGGCTGCTGCACAGTCGACCCGTGTACAGCCGCGAGAGGCGGAGAATGCCCGACGGATTCCTTGCGGTCGTCGAGCTTTTCCTCGGACGCATATAACAAGATCGGCCAGCAGAGCTGCTTCTCACCCCAGAACGAAAAGATATGGTACACCTGCAAAGCCGACACCTCCAACCCGACGCCGTTCCTGGGATGCTGCAAGTCCAACCCGTGCAGTGCGGCCGGCTGCGCGACAGCCGATCTCTTCCCGGCCAGACTGAGCGATAACCCAGACAAGGCCGCGATTTTCCTATCGGACTCGACAGATACGCCCGCAGCGGGAAGCGCCTTTCCAACAGGGGCCATCGTCGGAGCCGCGCTAGGCGGGGTTGCGTTCATAAGCATCTTGGTTATCGCATTTATAATGTGGCGGCGAGGGTTCTTCGCGAAGAAGGGGAAGTCAGAGAAGGAAGCCGACGAGTCGGTCAACCTCTACAATGCCAACCTCCAGTCGCGTACGTCCCATGCCACTCCATTTCCAGACCCCTCCTCTTCCAAGGCAGATGCTAACTGGCGCGCAGAGTATTCACCAGGACTTGCCAGTAACTACCCCGGTAGCCAGCCGAATTCTCCGGGCTACAGCCATCTGCCGTATAACCAGGGGTATCGGGACACCTTATCTTCGACGGCGACAGATTGGAACGGTGATAGCAGGCATGTTTCGGAGCTGTCCGGCCTGTCGTGGGACGCGGTGGTTGCGAACAATACGCGGAAACACTATTCCCAGCTGTCGCAAGGGCCTCCAGCAATGGAACTCGACGGGACGACGGCGACACCAGCACAAGCATATCAGGGGTATGGTGGGGGCCAGCATACGAGCGAGCTTGATAGCCGGGCCACGGAGCTGCCCAGAGTAGTTGCTGAACTTCCGGCAACTGACCAGAGTCCGGCAACAGACAAAAAATAGCGACAAATTACAGAATGGAATACGGGACAAGGCGAAAATGTAATAATGAATTGGAATAATGGATTGGCCATCAGAGTGGCACTAGGTATACCCAATAGCGAGGAATGTATTTTACTATTTGACTATATGAAATTGTACATACAAGCTGAAGGTGACCGTCGACCCCCTGATAGTCCCGAGGTCCCTGATAGTTGCAGGTGCCTGGCTCTCCCAAGGTCTCTGGGCTCCTAGGCTCCTAGGCTCCTAGGCTCCCTAGGCTCTCCTTGCGATTTGGTTGCAACCTTGGAATACGGCCATACAGCCACACCGGCCACACTGCCACACTGCCACACTGCCACACTGCCACACTGCCACACTGCCACACTGTAGAGTCAAGCCACATATAGCAACTACAGAGCCACATGCATCTGCAGAGCCACATGCATCTGCAGAGCCACACCCCACATTCGACCAGCTCGCGTAGCCCTGAGCGAGGTGGCCCAAGCGCACACAAATCCCGCTTTTTGTGCATTTACTTTTTGATTTTCGAATTCCGAACTTTCTATTGTCTGCCTGCCTGCCAAATTCCGGAGCCACGATCTTTCCTCAGCACACCGCGCGACATTCAATTTCTCTCGTCTCTCTCACCACCAAATATCCCCCCTCGATCCCGAGAGAGTCAGCAACCATGTCTGCCTCGTTGAACAAGATCGCGCCCAACAGCCCCTCGCGGCAAAACCCCTCCGAGCTGGAGACGAGCATCGCCGGTGCTCTGTACGATCTCGAGACCAACACTGCCGATCTCAAGGTCGCCCTCCGGCCTCTGCAGTTCGTCAACGCACGAGAGGTGAGAAGAAGCCATTGATTGATGCCAGCCTGCCTGGTCCCCGATTACTATGTACCTACCTACATACCTGCCGACCGCACCTTGATTCTATTCCACCGGGCTGCTGTCTTCGAAATCGAAGCAACGCTACACCTTTGCTGCATGATACTACCTACCCATGGGTGTGTCATGCAATGGGTTCGCTCGATTTGCGATTCGCTATAAACGACTCGTCCGTGATGGCCTTCTATCGCTGCGATGAGTCGGATATGAGGGATGCAAAAGAATATATATGTCTCTACGAGAGGAAGCTCGTAGTAGCCAATATGACAGTGGAATAGGACGGGAAGCGGTCCAAGGATCACATTTTTTACCAAATGTATCCTGGAGCTCGCCTGCTGACTTTGGGTCTTGATTAGATCGAAGTTGGCCACGGCAAGAAGGCTATTGTCATCTTTGTCCCCGTCCCCTCCCTGGCCGGTTTCCACCGTGTGCAGCAGCGGTAAGTTTACATCCTACACCCCGCGACGTACCCTTGCCATGAGGGTTGCGTAGAAAGACATAACAACTGACATGACGACCGTGCCCTGCCAATAGCCTCACCCGTGAGCTCGAGAAGAAGTTCTCCGACCGCCACGTCCTGATCCTTGCCTCGCGCCGCATCTTGCCGCGCCCCAAGCGTTCCGCCCGCTCCCGCAACACCCAGAAGCAGAAGCGCCCCCGTTCGCGAACTCTGACTGCCGTCCACGATGCCATCCTCACCGACCTCGTCTACCCCGTCGAGATCGTCGGCAAGCGTCTGCGCACCAAGGAGGACAACAGCAAGCTGCTGAAGGTCGTCCTCGACGAGAAGGAGCGTGGTGGTGTCGACTACAGACTGGACACCTACTCCGAGGTCTACCGAAGACTGACGGGCCGCACCGTCACCTTCGAGTTCCCCCAGGCTGGTGCTTCCGAGTACTAGATTAGGATTGGAGCGGTAACGGAACGGGTTTGGGATGGCCTGTGGCAAAATCAGCCTAGCCTACATTTTACGTCTCTTCGTCACTTGTTGACTTTCACGGGGGAAGGCGGTACTACTGGCTTTGGTTGGCCAACGAAAGAAAATAGGGCATGGCGTCTCGATCGCTTGTGACATTCTAATGACAAGCTCGGTTCTTCTGATGACTTTACTACAAACGAAAAATACTACGAGTTTCGTAAATCGTAAAAACATAAGAAAAAAACTTCTAAAATGCCTTTTTATTCTTTTCTCTCGCGTGGGGTATCGTAGAACTATGACCATGACTCTTGACTGAAATGAAAGACTACTTCATTGCATGCCCTTGACTAAACAAATAACTTCTCTCGTTTCTCTCTTTCCTCGTTCATCACTTAGTTACTTCCTTCCTTACCCATCCCTATCCCCCCCATGATTCTCCCCAGATAGTTAGTCCTGGCTGATGCGGCCGATGCCCAGGGCGCACCAGTACGCCAGCTCCTTCTTCTCCTTGGCGTCCTTCTCCGCGCCGCCCTTTCCGCCGCCGCCGCCGCCGCCGCCGGTCGTCCCGACACCGACGACCTGGTCGTGGGCGGCCTCGCCCTCCCACTCGAGGCGCACGAACACCGGGACCTCGAGCACGTCCTCGTCCTCGCGCAGGGGCCCCAGGTCGGGCTCCGGGTCGCCCGGCTTGCGCAGGATCACCGGCGGCGGCTCGATCCGCAGCGACGCCGGGATCACCTCCACCACCACGCTGACCCAGTTGCGGCCGCGCTCCCAGATCTTGCCGTGCGCCGCCGGCGCGCTGTCCCCGTCCCCGTCCCCGTCCCCCTCTCCTGCTCCTTCGCCACCACCACTAGCGCCCGAGCCTAATCCGGCCAGGGATCCGTGCCGCCCCCCGCTGCTGCTGGCGTTGGCGTTGGCGTCCTTCAGGAGCACGTCGTCGATGTCCATGTCCTCCATGTTGGCGCCGATGGAGAACTGCGGGCACAGCAGCGTCACGCGCGACGCGAAGCGGCCCGGCGTCGTGGCCGGCGTGGCGAGCGTCACCTTCACCTCTTCGAAGATGGGGTTCTTGAAGGTGAGGAGGTACTGGACGGGCTGGAGGGGTTTGAGAAGGTTGTTGTTGTTCTTGTTGTTGTCGTTATTATGTTTCGAAGTGCTGCTGCTGCTACCCGCCGTCGTCGCCCCCGGCTTCGGGGGCACGGGCGGGGGGCTGGTGGCGGTCGGGCTGGCGATCAGCGGGTTCGCGCTGCTGCTCATCAGCTTGATGGAGATGCTGGGGATGTAGTTGTTGGCGACGAGGCGGATGCGCCACCGCGTGTTGCCGACCTTGGACTCGGGCTTGCTGATGATGTGGCGGCACACGGGGCACCGCTTCGATCGCTTGCTGCGCAGCAGGTACGGCACCGGCCACAGCTCGTCCGTGAACCGCGCCCCCGCCCCCATCCCTGCCCCCTCCCCGCCCTCCTCCGTCTGCCACTGCGCCTGCTCCCGCCCCACCGTGCCGTCCCACCCGTCGCGCCGCAGCCGCGCGAGCGCCGCCGCGTCCGAATCGTCGTCGTCGCCGTCGTTGTTCCCGCGCCGGGAGAAGTCCCGCACCCGCAGCCCCTCGCTCGCCGTCGCCGCTTCCCGCATCGGGGTCGCTCGGCTCTTGTGCTTCAGGCCCCCAACGCCGACGCCGCTGCCGCCCGAGTACAGGCTCATGATCCGCGACAGCGTGCCCGGCGAGTTGAACCCGTAGTCGCTCATGGCGGCCGGCAAGCCGGCGCCCGGGTTCGACGCCGCCAGCTGCGATTGGTAGAAGGCCTTCAGGGCCGCGAAGCGCGCTTTGGCCGACTCGGGGGCCCCCGCATTGGTATCCGAAGCTCTGCCGCTGCCGCCGTTGTTGTTCGCCGGCGGCGAGTAATTATCATCACCCGCGCTGCTCATTGCCATCATCGACGAGTGCCTCCTCGGGTGGTGTGGAGGGTGCAGGTCGTCGCCGACGCCGATGCCGCCGTGGGCGTGGCCGTGCCGGAGCTTCGCGAGCTGCGCCGAGATGCCCTGCGGCTTGTCGAACTTGACGCCGATCTCGGCCGAGTTCCAGTTGCAGTACGAGCACGCCAGGATCCAGGGGCCCGAGGGGCCTCCTCCCGACCCGCCGCCGCCGCCGCTGTCTGCCGACAGGAGGGATGTTTGGTCCGGTGTGGACTCGAGGGACTGCACGGCCAGCGGGCCGATGCAGATCGGGCACTGGAAGCAGCTTCGCGTACATCTTTACGTAGGAGAGAGGTAGAGTTAGTCGGTCGGTGTGCAATATATACGAGAACAGTAATATGTGTAGATAGTAGGACACGCTAGACTAGACGTACCTGTTGCCCTCGGTCTTGAGGCTGCTACTGGCGACCTCGAAGAGGCAGTTGGGGCAGTAGACGTTCACGATCTCCTCGGAGATGCAGCGCGGGCAGCGGATCTGGTGGCAGACGTCGCAGTAGAGCAGGTACTCGAGGGGGTAGAGGCTGTAGTTGGAGCGCGGGGCGCGCGGGTCGAAGGCGCGGTCGTCGCCGTCGTCGTCCCTGGCGGCGCCGCCCCCGGCCCCCTGGGAGGTCGGGGAGGGCGTGTGCGCCGCGCGCGTGTCGTCCGCCGCGCGCACCTGGCTCGTCGAGTCGTGGCAGGGACATTGTATGTACGTGTACGGGGTGAAGGAGGAGGAAGCCATTGAATCCGGTTTATTCGTTCATTCGTTCGTTCATTCGTTCGGGCCCTTCGGTTTCGGGTTTGGGTTCGGGTTCGGGGGAAAGGCACGTCTACATGGCACCCGTAGATCGCACTAGACCTCTTGTTTTCTTCCTCGTCTAACTACCCCAAGTGTGTGTGTGTGTGTGAGGGAGAGCGTTGGACTTCTGGTTCTTCCAATGCCCGCAATGATGCTACACTGGAGCTACCTTAGCCGGCTTACTTGCTATAGCTAAGCCTAATGCCACTAGTAAGTAAAACATGGAGACAGGGCTGCTAACCGTTCGTTAGGGCAGGTGTTGGTGGCAGAATTAGAGCGGTGAGTACGCTAATTACCTAGGTACCTTGGCAGCTATCTAAATATACATACCGATATGTACCACATACGAAGGTCGCGGCCAAAAGTAAGTAGCCATGATAAGACTACTCCACAGTACGCCACAGAGTACAGTAACATACAGTGTTCAGCACTAATGCCCCCGGAAGCTTTTCTTCCAAAGG